>VHZZ01000114.1:161587-197753 GCA_009801015.1 Silene noctiflora
AGACAACTGAAAAATAGACATTTAAGAATCGAGGACATTCAAACAAAAGGTAGCCTTGGTAGACGTCTATTATAGTTGCGTTCCAAGCTTCATCAACTAAGAATAGGATATATACTTCTACATAAACACCCATACATTATTCCTAATACAGCAATGGAGACAAACACCATTTTGTCTGAGAAAAATCTATAGCTCCATTTTCTTAATCAGCCAGGCTCCAGAATTATCTTGAGCATGTAACTCTATCCAATAATCCAAATCAACTTCTTACCTTGTTGGTACAGCCTGAACATAACATATTTATCTTGTGCAAATCCCCGCCCTATTAAACAAACATGAGAAAGGCAGAAGGGTGTTTAGTAAAATGTGTAATTGAGGCTTACACATCATAGTCTCAAATTACCAACCATGCTCAACGACATTTATAATCTAACATATGAAAAGTCTTTCTTTTAAATTCTCTTAAAATACAACTCAATAAATTTCAATTATTACTTCGTATATAAGGTTTGAAAAATTCAGCTAGAATAATTACCCCTTTAAGTCAAATGATGTCGACTATGACATAATTAACAATAATATACAATATGTTCACATTTTAAAATGAAAACAGGAAAACTGTACATTTTAAAAAACACACGTAACAAAGTTTCATTCTCTCTATATTATAAGGAGAAATTATTGGATAATRTTAAAATTGGTTCCATCAAACTAATTCGTATGAGAACAACAAAGTTTCAGATGAATGTAGTTGCATAGTTCGCAAACTATTCAAAGCAAAGAGAGACCAATAGAACAGTAGAGTAAGATGATCAACTGAAAACGACTTATTGAACCATAATCTTTAAGTAAGAAGGCAAACAAAGTCTGTGAGGGAGAGATGGATAAATAATCCGGTGAAGACCAACAACAAAACAAAATACCAAGTGTCATTACCTGTCACACTGAACAAAAATTCACAATAATTGACAACTTTAGAATAATTGATGACAATATGACATTTTATTATATATTTTTCCCAAAATTTTAAGGAAATCAAAAGCGTGATGTAGAGACTGTAGACCTTTACCACCTAAGTGATTTTTTTATAAATGCAAACTGAAATCAAGCAGTAGAAGATGACATAAACTCAGAGTAAGATTAATGGCCTTTTAATAGCTACTTAGTGAATCGAATACGTTAATGAGATTAATGCTAATGAGTTCCCCACAAAACTTATTAAATGATTGAATAATTGACATAATTTATTTAATGAAATATCAAATTATTGTTCTTTTCTTAATATTGAAATTACACTCTCTTAACCATGAACCAATCAAAATTTTATAGCAAAAAATGGTGAATCATCTAATCACCATTACATATCACCAACATTACTTTTCAACATCATACCKTAGTCTATCACCAAACATATGAGTCGGAGTTAGAATCGTATGTACACATAATGCATTTAAGCCGACAAAGCAAACACCTAATGTGACGAAGACCAATCTCTAAAGAGATATTTGTATGTGCTTTAGCATTGCTAATGACAAATTTCATTGAGCAGAAGAATTAGCAAGCTAGCTTGACATCATAAATTTGATCTACTTACTTACCTAACGCTTGAATCCTCTGAAATGGTTCTCTTCCCACTTGTCTTAATGATACAAAATCTTTGTTTAAGGCATGATCCCAGAATGAATTCTTGCGACTTGATATTGATCTTGTTTTGGTGTCGTGAGCTTGATTTAGCATGAAGGCGTCGATCACTTATTTACGGGCTCTTTGGCTGATCAATCTTGAAGTATAAAGTTATTTCGCTTTCAGCCTTACCTATACAGATAAATAAAATTTAAGACAATTGACATTCGTTTATTGTAGATGCCATCAGTATGTACATGCTTCCAAACTCCTAATTATTGTGACCGAAAATTTCAAGAGTCAAGAAGATGTATATATTAAAATATCATCATCAAGTGTCCATATCAAATTYCATCTTCACCTAGCTTATTTTATCAGATTCATGGACTTGTTGACTTCACTTTTCACATCCAAAACTGAAGTCCAGTATTAGTATGTCACTTCATTTCGATGCATAAAAATAAAAATTATACCAACACTATGGAATTACGACAAAGCACAAAACACCTACAGAATTCATAATATGACTACAACTCAGTAAATCTGACCCATCAACTAATGCATACCCAGTTCCTGAGTTACCTAGCATTGTAATAATATTCCAATGCTTTTAGTTTCATGACAATTTATTTGTACGGAGTATTATCCAAACATATGAACCTGCAGTTATGTTTTTAGAACCATTCAAAATCAAACATCTCATATACAAAACAAAAAGACAATGAAATAAACTATAGTATTCCTCATCACATCAACATTATAACCTTTCCTGCAAAATCAGAGTGCCCTTGTTTTAGAGAGGAATTGTGAATTCATGGGGACTTTAACTTGAAGCATGGTTTAACTAAATAAGAATGTAAAAATTCAACATTAACTTTAAAATATGATGAAAAGAGTTAATGATATGATATATTTTGGTGCATTTGAACCCGAGGTTTCAAGTTCCTAATTTATCCGGATCATAGATATCAACTTTCACCAATACTGACTACACCATATAGATTTGATAAAAGGGTGTTTTAACAGGATATTCAACAAATGTTTAACAGCATTTCAAATAGAAATATATGAAAGATAGATGGAAAATAAGGTTGTATACCGGTTAAATTGATGGATGGAAAAAAACGTATACAAACACCAAGAAGCGGGTTTCTCTGCAATTGCCCATTCTTAAATCTGAGATTACCTAACATACAATTTTAAAAGAATTATAACATTAAAAAGATGAATACCCAAACTGATAAAAACCTATAATAGTAAACAATTACTGAGAACGAAAGTGAGCGACGACGGCGCGGGCAACTGCGGAAGAGTAAATTAAACCATAAAATATATAATCTAAAATCAAACGAAATTTATAATCGGCAACAGATAACTTCAAGTCAACTTAATCAAAGATTCATAATCAATAACAACCCTAATATCTACTCCCTCCGATCCAGACAGATGGTAACACTTACCTAAAATGGACGATCCACACCAATGGTAACATACCATATTTGGCATGAAAAACGACTAAATTACCCTTACATCCACTACCTATTTACAACTTTATCATCCACTCACCCACTCACAAACTACTTATTTAATTCACATAAACCCATGTGCCCCAATCAAATTTTCCTACTTTACCCCTCACTTTTCCACCTTTTCTTAAATAACCACTTTTTCCCTATGTTACCATTTGTCTGGATCGGAGGGAGTATTAATCAAAACTTAAGATTAGCAGAATCCCYAAATTGATACTAAACCCAAATTATTAAAGCAACAACCACTATAGGCAAAACTCATTACGTGTCCAATTGTGGTTAATCTATGGTATATTATATGCGTATAGGTTCAAGTATTTCTAGAATATACATCCAGTAAAAAAACAAAAAAAAAACTACCCACTATTTCCTTCTCCAACACATATTTTATCCCAAAATCAACGAGCATCAGATGTACTACCTCACAGATAATGAGTTTCTGAGTTTCTGTGTAATTGTTTTGAGCTCTATCAAGTTTATAAATTCCATTTTAGTTTTCTAAGTCAGAGCTCAAAATTTTCTGAGCTTATATGTATTTTTTTTTTGAGTTATAATGTAATTTTTTTAGTTTAATGTTTAAGTAAATGAACTCAAAAATTATATAACAAAACTCATAATTTTTAAAACAAAACTCGAAAACTTTATCTGAATGCTCAGAAAGTACACCATCTGATGTAGTACATTATATGTATAATCCACTTATTGAAAATCAACCTCTAACATTCTAACCTCTAAGTTCCCTTTTTTAAAATCTAAATTTTTTCATGATTAATCATAATAAATGAAATTTCATCATCAAACTGACATATCCAAATCAGAGTAATCAACAATTCATCTTGACGGCGAACGGCGAGTTTTCGTTTCTTATTAGTTAAATTAAATAAGTTGTTTTGATTGATTTTTACTCCCAAATTGTATTCTAATTGAACCCAAACCGCAGGACAGTTTGATTATGGGGTGGGATTTATGTGAAGACCCATAATTAAGCGGACCAAAAATTATAATTCTGATTCGTGCTTTCGTATAGTTAATCTTACTTCATTTTTTTCTTCATCCATTTCATTCTTAGGTATAATTATATTTTCACACCTTACAATAACATGCATGCAAAGAAAGACATAAAATAAAATAGTGAGTAGAAAATTCTTTACATTGGAGTGGGAAAATAATCACAACAACTTGTTGTGTTATTAAATTTCTACGAACCTTGGCAAGATCCTCCAAGTGCCCAAAGTAAAACACCTCTTAAGGATGCACCCAAGAACAAAGTCTTCAACTAGTATATGGTGTATTAACTAGATACACCAAATACTACCCTTGAATCTTAGTAAAATATATATTACTAACACTTATTAGTAATATGTAATTATTAGATCTTGATGTTACTAAATCTTAGTAATAGATATCTATTTATTTTGAGAGAGATAAAATTTCACACATGCAAAAGTGAATGAATAAAAAAAATGAGTAACAATTACTCAATTGAAGGAGGTTGGCCGGTTGGGTAGGTGAGTGTGTGAGTTGTTGAGAGTGTTTTTGCATGCAAGAACAATTATACACAGATGAGTGGAAAAGGTAATTGGGAAGAAAAAAAGTTTATGAGGCATGTACAATTATAATTATTGTGTCCAAGTGCCCATGTACCTCTCAATATACTCGGTTAAGGCACCCATAATGGGTTCATTTTGATTTTATAATTTGTCTCATTTTTATCATCTTTTATGATAAAAACGTTTCCCAATTATTTCCGTCTTATAACATTCATTATATGTACATGTACTCTACATATACACATAATACTACTAACACTAATCACATTAGTTAGTTAGTACTAATTTTAGTAATTAACAATTAATTGCTAAAACCCGCCTCAATTAATTTATTATTAAATTATCGCATAATTAAATAATAAATTTCGTCGGCCCGAGTTCTAAACTCGATCTCTCTTAATTAACTCAATTTGACTATCTTAGTCAGTTTATCAAGGGACTAATTAGAGTGTATCTCATACAGACGATTAGTTAATATTGAGACTTGTTCCTATAGGTGTGACCTAAAGGGATCAGCTGAATATCGTCGTCACACGATAGTAACGTCAAACTCTAATTAGCCAACCATTACCGATATACGTTGATCAGCTGACAAGTATTGCCAATGAATATCCCAAGTGTATTCCTTAAATAAAATTTATTATGTATAAGCACTATTGTGGAGGACATCTACCCCAACAATCTCCCACTTGTCCGAGACAAGTTGTGCATAACCAATTCTCTTGTCCATTTTAGATCTCTCACTCAATGCAAGGTGTCTTTCAGGTCGTACTTGCACATGAACGTATCATGAGTGGTTTCCTCGATCGGGAGTATGACTGCAAGACCGGAAAAATCTACCATAGATTACTTTCGAGGGCGGCCACGCATTCCCAGACACAACTCCTCGAGTGGCCCTGAGATACATAAAACCCAACGTGGGTGGACAATTCTTGCATGCCCTATCTATCTTCGCTCAATACAGATTACCATGACCCAGTGAATGCCCTTGGGCCTTCTTTCACGGCGCGACCTAGGACAAATACCAAAGTCACTCGGAAACTGTACCGACTCAGATAATAGTCTCCAGTCAAAAAAATCGACTCATAGGAATATCATAGAAATCCCTGCCACGACCTGACGTCTGCAATAGAACTAAGGGACTCTATCGATTGTCACTGTCCAACAAGGTGTCATACAGTCTGCCTATATAATCGATCAGTCGTCTCTATGACCCCCATGGTGATTCATCAATCATCGATCGACTTACAATCTATTCACTCAGAGAAGTCACCTCACTAAGTGACTAGGGACAAAATACAAAGTTCATCATGTTCACTTGAATAGCTTCAACATTGTCACACAATACTATTCGGATAAACAAAGTATTAAAATTTAGTCAAACTAAATAAAASAGTTYATCAYGAAAACTCAAACAWTGAATGTGATTATCATACATGAAAAAAACGATACAATATCCAATTATTACATGTCTCATAATCTAAAGGAATTCTACTACTCGTCTCAATCCCATTGAGACGACATGACCACCATGCTTAGCCTTTGATAAAAGCTTGGTTAAAGGATCAACAATGTTATCGTCTGTCTCAACCTTACAAATGTTTATTTCCTTTCTATCCACGTAATCTCGTATTACATGGTATTTCCTTTGTATATGTCTAGACTTATTACTAGACTTTGGCTCCCTAGCTTAAAAAATAGCCTTACTGTTATCACAATATATAGTGATTGGATCTTCGGCGGTAGGGACTACTCTTAGTCCTTCCATGAATTGCCGAATTCAAACAGCTTCCTTTGCAGCTTCTGACGCTGCCAGGTACTCAGCTTCCGTTGTAAAAGCCGCAGTGACGCATTGTTTGAAGCTTTTCCTGCAAACAGCTCCTCCATTTAACATAAAGACATAGCCGAATTGGGATTTCAAATCATCCCGATCAGTTTGAAAATTGGCGTCCGTGTAACCTCTTACTCGTAACTCAGAGTCGCCTCCAAATACTAAGAATGAATCCTTAGTCCTTCTCAAGTACTTAAGGATATTCTTTACGGTTATCCAGTGACTCTCACCTGGGTTGGCTTGGTAACGACTCGTCATGCTCAAAGCATACGCGACGTCGGGACTTGTGCACATCATCGCATACATGATAGACCCAACAGCGGAAGCATAAGGGAGAGTCTTCATGCGTTCAATTTCCTCGGGTGTAGAAGGAGACTGCGACTTGCTCAAAGTTATACCACTGGTATAATTGTTAAATTATTTAATATCTCTATCTAAAAACCGCGCGAAACCGCGCATTCGCGCGGGATCAATACTGATTCAGATGAGAAGAATGACAAATGATGGAATCGAACTAAATATGTCACAGAGGTAATTGTTTATTTTTTCTTAACTAATTTTTTAACAAGTATTCGTTATTTGATTTATTAATTTTATTTTTCGTTTTTATTGTCATATATTTCTAGCATTGTGCTTACTTAATTATTATTGGGTTTTTTTTTTTGTAGCGAAGGTAAAAACACACAATAATCGAATAACAAATTAAGGCTTCATAATAAACTGATGTAACATCTTATTCTTCATGTATAAGACACTTAATACTCTTTATAAAATCACAATTTTGTATTACTACAACTTTCGTTTTTACTTTATTTCTTATAAATTTTTATCTTGCTATTGGTAGGTTTCACCTATGTTGCTCGAACTCGATTAAGAGTATCCGATACGAATGTGTGTCCAAATATTTGATTCGTCTATTTAACATATCAAATAGTCGGAGTTAATGTATTTTCTTGATTATGTAACTTAGTATTTAGACATTTGTCTATGATTTTACACTGATTGTACTTTCAATGATGTTCAGAATAGTATCATTTGTAAAAAGTTAATTAAGCCATACATGTAAAATGGCTATTGAGCATCTACAATGGCAAGCTATAAGAGCTTGTAGCTTGAATTTCCATGTCAATATTTCAATTTACATCGCTTTTTGGCTGCATACGTTTCCAAAGGTGAACAGCAAATAATGTAGATTAAGTGGTCTCACATCACCTTAATCGACCAATAAAAATATAGCAACTTTTTTTCAAGCATGTAGCTTGGTAGAGCAGGTATTGCTTTTAAGCGGGTCTGTTTTTCGGTGCTCCAATGATAAACTACTTGCTCGGTAGAGCAGGTGTTGCTTGACAATTTTGTTCTTTTATTTTTTAGATGTTAATTTTTTTTAAAGGGATAAAATTTATTAATATACATTTTTATATCTATACGAAGATCATGGTCTAAGGCTCTTTATTAAGTATTTATGAGTGAAATTATACATGGTTATATGTCATATTTATCCATCTTTTATTACTCAATTACGGAATTCAGATTATCTCTTCAAGAGAGAATAGTTCTTGCGACAACTCACGAGATTGTGGAGACGATTAATGACTATGTGTTGTCTCTTATTCCTTGTGTAGAAAAAGTTCATTTCAGTTCACAAAAAATAAGCAAAGACTGGAGCAATTCAAAGATACACGAAGTTTACTCTACAAATTCTATCAAATTAATTAAAAGGTCAAGTATCCCGAACCACGAGTTGAAATTTAAGGTAGGGGGAGTAGTATTAATGAGAAAATAGTGATTTACCTTAAGAATTGTATAATGACACAAGATTGGTCGTAACAAATTTGGGTGTTCACATTATTAGGGCAACTGTATAACTGACAATAATAAAGGAGGTAAAATATATATTGTTCGGATTACATCAACTCTTTCAAATTCAATTAAATTTCTCCGTTAGGTTTGAGAGAAGACAATTTCCAGCGACGATATGTTTTCCGATGACAATCAACAAAAGGCAAGAACAAATTACCCCATGTTTATCTTTTTTGTTCATGGACAACTTTATGTTGTTATCGACCAGTAAAAAAAGTTTGAAAATACTTATTTAGAAGAACGAAGCCGAAACAAGTAATGTAATTTCGTTGTTTACAAGAAATATTTGAATATTTGTATTTGTAGAAAGCATACAATATAATCTGTTGTATTTTTGTAATGTTACTTATGTTTATTATACATAATAATTATTTACTTATTTATACATGTACATATCTCTATAAAATACTCTTTGTATAATGAATATTTGACTTGCATAAATAAATGATTATACATAAACTCATATTATACTCGTGCATTTATGCACGGGTTACACACTAGTAAGAGATAATTACTTTTACAAATTCATTTTTGTGTAATTCATTCAAATATTTTCTTTCTCAAAATGTGTAATAAATTGCTTATGAAATTTTTAAATTTATAATAAGTTTTTATTGTATGCTTATAAATTATATAAATGAAGGAAATTGAATTTTTTGGTGTAATTTTGGTTGAAAATTAAAAAATTGGGTTGAATTTCACTTTTTATCAAAGTTATGAGGCCTAATTAGTACAATTGTAACTTATGGGGGTTAATCTCACAATTAGCCAAAGTTAAGGGGGCTAATTAACACGTGCGATACCCGTATCTGTCGATATTTGTATTTTCGGAAATAATCCCGACAAACACCCGATAATGATCGGACAAAATTCGAAATCGAAATGAATACCGTCAGTTAATGGAGTTCGTTTTACACGATGTAAATGCGAATTAATAGGGTATGTTTTGATTTAACAAGTTTTAAATTTATTTATTTATTTATTTAAAGTTAATTTAAGTTTTATTCGATGAATAACTTTTAAAGACGAATTAATTTATAATATAAAAATCTTTAACTTATTTTAAACCTGATGGGTCTCATAATTTTAAAAATCGATTTCCAATTTCATTTAATTATCGTTTCATATTTCGCTTTAAACTAAGTTTAAAAAGGATTTTAACTCGATTTTTACCTTGATTTTCAAGCTTGATTTCTACTTTCTAGCTCGATTTGCGATGCGATTTTGATCCGACTCTCTTTCTCACCTTAGCCACCACATGGACCCCAAACACGTCTCTATTGCTCGAGGCCCAAAGTCCCAAGCATGCTTGACTCAGATCCCATGCACCCATCTTAAAACCCACGTCCAAAGTCCCAAACTTGAAATAACAGCAAACCCGCATCAAATCGACCCCTAAACCCGTGCCCATCAAATCAAACCATACCCGACTATTCGAGAAAATCAATTGTTGAAAACAATCGTACCTCTAATCAATTTGCATTAAAAATCGTTAACGACCCAAGACGGTGTCCCCATTCACATGTAAGTTGAGAGTGTAACAAAAATCCCGACTTTATCTCTTTATTTCTCTTTTTTCGATTTTTCTCATGTATATATTCTACTAACGACTTTTGTTTTTTGTATTTGCTTTAACTAATCGTGCTTTGATTGACTCGTGTTGATTTGTGACGGAGTTGGAAGCTCGTTAATCGGTGGCAAGTTCTCATAAAACTTGGCGGCGACTCTAATTTGTCTTAATTCAATTAGTTGGAACCTCAAGTCGATATGGCATTGTGAATCAACCAACCACGTGGGCGTTGTCCATACTACATAAGATGTAATTTATTTTATTGATTTCTAATTTTGAAAAATATTTTAATTTTCTTTAATTTATAAAAATATTTAATAAACAATTTTTGTGAGTGATATACCGTCAATTCGTCTTTCTAATTTTATAATCGTCCTGATTTGGTAGTTTCTGATGTTTTTATACGTTCAATGAGTATTTAGCATTTGAGAATACTATTGTAACTATATATTTCGGACATGGTAGAACTCGAACCTAGCTTCGTCCAAACTCAAGAAGACTAATAACCAGGCAGATTAGTTGTAGCATTGTGTTACAGTCTGATATACAAAAGATCATGGCTGAACAATATAACCATGTAACACACCTTGCTTAACCTAACGATTCCCGACAACTAACCCCGGTGCATGAATGTTAAACCTCTATCCATACTAATCAGCAGAGGCATCCTATTAGTAGAGATGAACCAATATACATATGACTAAATCGGACGATTAGGAGGTCAAAATTAGGACCATTAATAATTAATTCAGATGATTTTCAAATGTTGCTCAACAAAGGTGGGTATAAGGAGTAGTCATTATTGATGTGATCTTCCAAGAAACTCATGTCATTGTTTCCGGGGAAGTCCAAGAGCAGTTGTAAAGCCGACTCTGATGAATCGTCAACTTCGTCTGTACAAGAAGAATATGATCTTGCATTTAAAAGCACGACTTGGGATTTTGAGTCCTTGCACTCTGGATCTTCATCTTGGATTCTTTCTGGTTTTGAATCTCTGCATGTATCAACTGTGAGACCGGAATTTGAAGCACCTTTTGTAGAAGACGATGCTTGAGAAACTGGGCTTGGGCATATACTCATATCAGCATTTCCCTTTAAGTCGACCTTTCGAAAGGATTCTCCCACTTCTGAGTTCCAGAGTTGGAGGAAGAAGTCTGAATCAGAGAATGCTGATGACTGTGGATTATATATCAGGGACTCACGTGACAGCCGAGCCTCTGCTTCAAGTCTAGCACTCTCCCATTGAGCCATGTGACGGGTTGAAGGCGATGCTTGAGACTTCGAAGATGGCCCACATGATATGGAAGCTGGTTCGTGAGTTTGAGGGTCCAGACCCATGCTCACTAGCCGTTTCTTCAGGTGGGTGTTCCACAAGTTCTTAATCTCGTTGTCTGTTCTTCCCGGCAATTGAGCAGCAATTGCAGCCCATCTGTACCACAAGTTTTCAATCAAAGTTATGATGTGATTATAAGTCATGTGAAATTGAATGAGCAAAGACGACCGTACAGTAGTGTACAGCAACACTGATCCCTTCAGAAACTACAAACATCAAGAGGTGAAGAAGGGTGTCGATCTGCAAGAATAAATGGCGAGGGAAGAATACCTGTTGCCTAGAATGGCATGAAGCTGCATCACAAGTTTCTCCTCTTCAACAGTAAACGGGCCACGTTTAATGTCTGGCCTAAGATAATTTGTCCACCGAAGCCTACAACTCTTTCCACACCGCTGAAGACCTGCAAGAAATCCCGATCTCAGTCATGTTCAGCAGTCTTGAACAATACTTGCAGATTGTATGAAGTTCTCATTTTTGTTTACAGCTTTATTCTCGCTTGTGTTTCATTCATCCTTAGGTCTACAGACTACAACGAACATCGCGAGCAGGGCTAGCAGTAGCAATGCATTCACAATGATCTCTTGCTCATACACTATCATATTCATACATTCATACATCTAGTAGATTGTACTGTCATACAGTCATTCACTTCCATTTACAGTCAGATCATTTGGTACCATTTTTCGTCGAATTCAGCTCAATTAGGTGCATATTCAGAGAATTAAACATTCACTCTGAAAAACAGGTGAAAATAAACAACTGCTTTCGACTTCTTGAATACTTCAAAAAGTTACAGCCTAAATCTGGTATAAAACACAAGAAATTTCACTATTTTACAGACAAATCGATTACTATTTCCGACTTAACTATATATATAATGTTACTTCAATTAGATTGTTTGCTAAATAAGCCACAAGATTTGTTCATCAAAAATAGAACTATTCAGAAATAACAAAGATATTGTCCAACTGAAAGTCACTACTTGTCAGTTTTACAAGCTCAAAATCTCACTAAACAAAGTGCTCCAATGACATTATGGAAAAACAAATCCATTGACATTCAGCAGAATACCATTGTCGCGTTGAGCAAGGCCCCGGTCCCTAGATTTTACATTTACAGTAATAGTTCTATGTAATATTCGCCACCCCTTATAATAATTTTTTGTCAAGGACTTGCATCCGAACCCATTAATCTTTTATTCAGATCCGTCACAATTGACATCGTCAATTCAAAACTCATTAAAGTAAATAGAGATACGGAAAACACACCTCACAAGTTGCAATGTGGATATGAAAGGTGAACAAATAACTGAGACGGAAACAACACTAACTAGAGTAAGTGAGTAACAAGAGATGAAAAGATTACCAGCATTTTTCGGAAGAGAACGCCAATTACCATGACCATGATGATTAACATAATTCATAAGAAGTTCATCTTCTTCAGAACTCCATGGACCTTTCTTCATACCTTGTTTATCACAACAAGGTGCTCTTCCCATTTTATTTTTCACTTTTTCTCCAAACTTTCAGTAGTCAAATGAAAAAAATCAAAAGAGAGTTTAATGAAGTGACTGCAAAATAATGAAAATACAGTAGTACTGCAACACTACAAACTATATTTAATGCAACCCAAAAAAAAAAAATATATATAAAAAAAAAAATTCAATCTTTAAGCTTTAAATTCAGGGAAAGTCCCTTTCTTTTGGGTCAGATCACCTTACAGTAAGAAAAGACGTCAATAATTATTGTGTAAAATCGTTTTAGACTGTTTTTCTTACGACCGTTTTATCAGTAGTAATGCAACACTACAACTATAACTAATGTAACCTAGAAAAAAAAAAGACTCAATCTTTGAGCTTTAAATTCAAGAAAAGTCCCTTTTTTATAGGGTCAGATCACCCTGCAGGGAAAAAAAAAAGACGTCAATAATCATTGTGTAAGACCGTTTTAGACTGTTTTTCTTATGTTGTAAGACGGTTATATTAGTAGTAGTACTGCAACACTACAACTGTTATTAATGTAACCCACAAAACAAAGACTCAATCTTTGAGCTTTAAATTCATGAAAAGTCCCTTTTTCTTTTTTCAGATCACCCTACAGGTAAAACAAACAACGATAATTATTGTGTAAGACCGTTTTAGACTGTTTTTCTTAAGCAGTAAGACGGTTTTATTAGTAATACTGCAACACTACAACTGTAACTAATGGAACCCACACAAAAAAAAGACTCAATATTTGAGCTTTAAATTCATGAAAAGTCCCTTTTTCTAGGGTCGGATCACCCTACAGGGGAAAAAAGATGACGATAATTATTGTGCAAGACCGTTTTAGACTGTTTTTCTTAAGCAGTAAGACGGTTTTATTAGTAATACTGCAACACTACAACTGTAACTAATATAACCCACAAAAAAAAGACTCAATCTTTGAGCATTAAATTCATAAAAAGTCCTTCTTTTAGGGTCAGATCACCCTGCAGGCAAAAAAAAAAAAAAAAAAAAAAGACGAAAATTATTTTAGAAGACGGTTTTAGACTGTTTTTCATACGCTGTAAAACGGTTTTATAATGAAAAGTCCCTTTCTTTTTTAGGGATCACCCTGAAGTTTCAAAAAAAGACGACAATAGTTATTATGTAAGACGGTTTTAGACTGGTTTTCATACACTGTAAGACGGTTTAATTACGAAAAGACATAAATGCTCAAGGTGAAATAAATGCATGTATAATGAATGATTGGTAAAAGTGAAGGAGGGTGTTGTCTATCTTTGGAAATAGTGGAAATAATTGTTGTGTGTTAGAAAGATAGAGAAGAAAGATGAAAATGTAATGTTTGTGAAGTATGATCAGCGAGTTTTATGGTAAGACTGTGCAGGAAAAAAACACAGAGGTGCTCGCTCTTGCATTCAATGCTTCTGTTTTCCCCTTCTTATATTGCATCACATCATTCTACTGGCCAAGGTAGTATAAGTTTTTTGTTATTTACTATCATGCTACTTGTATTAAATATCGGTTTTGTTATCGGTCTTGGAATCGGTTGTCACGGTTTAATCTTAAAACCTAATCAGTATTACCTCACATTGACCTTTTATATCAGTATTGTCACAGTTTAATCTTGGTCGGTAAATCTCAACTTTTATCAGCAGTGCCTCAAGCCAGATTAATATATCATATTGCTTTTAGAATCAGTCTTGGAATCGGTTGTCACAGTTTAATCTTGGTTGCTGAATCATAACATAATCATCTATCCTCGAAATGACTAGATTTCACTAAAAACTTTGAAATTCTCATCTGCCAGCAGGGTGAGCGCCCTGCAAACCATTTTTTTGTAGGATCGTCTTATATTAAATGTTATCGTTATTCGTAAAACGATTATAAGAAGTACAATAATAGGTCATGGAAATGATTGTAAAGTTGGTTGACACATGATATTACAAAGATTGAAATAATTGAATAAGGTTAAGAGAAATGAATGCAAATTGAGAAGTAATTGCAGAAAAAAAGAGAAGAGTATGCATTAAGTTGAAGAAACAAAGCACAATGTCAAAGAACTAACCCAAATTCTCATTGAAGACGGACATTATATCCATCACAAGCAAGCCGCTTTGAAGAACTAATTCATTCAATCAAACAAACAAATAAATGTTAACACATGCTTTGATGGTACCACTCTTATTCAATGACCAACACCCTTATTACTAGTTGCTTTACAAATCATTTTCTTCTTAAGCTTTGGCTTTACTATTACTACAATAAATTTCGAAAAATCGACATCGATCACCAAAGTCTTAATCCCTGTTCTTTTGTACATAATTTCAAATTTCAATAGTGTTTGGATAATCGGATCCTATATCTTTTATTCATCTCATTTCATTTTTACTCTTCACTTTAATTACAGTTTAGTTGCGCGAATTTTAGTTTAAAGAACGGGAACGAGGCCTTAATCACGTCACAAGATTGCTCGTTGGAGGCTTGAACCTGAGACCCTTGGAATTCCACCCAAGTTTAAACCACTAAACTCCACCCATACGAAAACCACAGTCAAGTAGATAAAAATAAATAAATAAATAAATAAAGGAAAAAAGAAAAAAAATAATTAGAGGAAATAGGGAAGAGTGGGCAAGAAGCAATAAATGGAGATTGAAAGGACGAGAAAAATAAGCAAAACACATTAAATGTGAAGATGACAGGGGTACGGTCACGCATTGCGCCCCTTCCTCTTTCTTTGCTGCTCAAACAGCACACCACTTGGATTAACTAACCAATTAGTTTCTCTTCAGACGGATCCGGATATAACCGTTTTAAGACGGACATAATCGTCTTCAAATTGCAAAGACTTATTCTTTGACATTGTGTTATCTATCATATTTTACCCGTTTTAAGTTTAGGATGGATATTTCCGTCGTGAATAAGAATTTGTGTAAATCACGAAGAATGAGAAATATTATAATCTTAGTATTTAGGACTTCCATAATATACATCTTACACAGGATTTGTAGCCCTTGTTTATCCAAAAATTTAATTGTATGTGAGAATTGTTTGATTCGTAACTATATTATTTGTATCGTTAGAATTATCATAAGCAACGATGTTAGAATGAGGTTCCGGCTTGTCAACTACGCTCACCACCTCGAACTTCAAGTGCCTCCCATCACGGCACACCTAGTCCTCCCCTTAACCATGGCTAATCCTAGCTAAAAGGATCAAATTCGTGTAAAACAGTCTCACATATTAACAAACTCGACAATCTTTCACACAACCATAGTATTAATCTCTTATGCTTCGTATATTCTTATTTTAGATGAAGATAATCCCTTTTATAGTTACAACTGGTCAAACACTAGACATTTAAATAGACGAGGACAAAACTCGACAACCTAGGTAATAACAAAATTTTGTCCTATCTATCTAAATAAGATTGTGTTTGACCAGTTGTAATTATAAAACGGATATCTCCATCTTAAAGAAGACTAACTGAAAATGTAGATGATATAGGACGGAAACAGAGAAATCGTCCTTTGAAGTGTGCCCGACTTTTGTAATAAATGTGGTCAAAATTGGGGAGGCTAAACAAGGCACATGTCAAAAGTAGCCAGAGAGTAAATGCGAGCAGTAAAAGAATAGGGGTTTTCACCCAGGTAGGTCATTTGCTTCATTTGAAAGTTTCATCATATGCATCAGCAGCAGCAGGTCTCACCACTGAGCAGATGTTTTAAGTAATCATAGATTTTAGGTCTCCACAGATAAAAAGCTCATCACGTCAACATTTCCAAAGGACTGTACGGGTCTGGTCTCGACTCTTGATTGATCAACAATTCAACATGATGGCTTCATCCGCTAATATTCAAGAAAATGCTCATCACACACACACACACACACACACACACACACACACACATGTTTGTTACGTTAATGAGGGAGGAGGGGGGATTTTATTCGCGTGTTGGAGTTAAGATGGACTTCTCCTAAATCCATCAACCCGACATGGGAACCAAACAAGGAAGATTATCTCCCTTCCTTTACCCCATAGATCTTTACCTCAAGTCCCTTCATCCAAAAAAAAGTATGGTCAGCATCCTTCAAAGTAATCCTAAATTACTACGGAGTATAATCTAAATTTTGAAAATTATGTGGAGATATTGCTATATAGTGAGCGGAAATAGATGCCACCCTCTTTAGACGAATGAAAACCAGCAATACAAGGGGTTTCAGAATCTAATAGATTGCTCAAACGAGTGCATTTTATTTCAAGCACGGAGGCAAAGGGCCTTAGTCTAAAGATAGGTCGGGAGGAACAAAAACAAACATAGAAAAGGCGAATGCAACATAACAGTCGAGAAACCTATGATGTGCGTGACTCAAAACATCATGACCTGACTTCACGAACACTAAATCCTTGAAATTTTATTCGATGTACTTAGTTTTGTCGAGAAACAAAAGTAGCAGAAGACATCCCATGAGATCAGCACAAAGCGATTCCTGAATAGGAGACACATACGATACCACCCAAGATCTTCTACAGCCACAATCCTGATATCTACATGAGCAAATTCAATCTTGATCATATAACTGCAAAGGAATATATCAAAATCCGTCAAAACAATTCTGGAGACTGGAAGTCACTGAAGAACATAACATTGCCCACGGAAGTGTAACAAAAATTGTTCCAATAAGAAGCTCATCAACAAAAACATTAACCTGGTACCTCAAGGGGTTCTACAAATGTGGGGGTAAGTTGGGTCGGATGTCTGAAGTCCAACCCATATGTTAACAACACCGAGGTTTCAAGTTGATCAATAATGAAAAGTGCATCAAATGACTGGTACTTTACAATAATAGAAGCACGATAAGCTTAATTAGTCATTTGGTTTATTCCATCGTAACACATAACCAAAAAAAAGGAAATCTTTAAAGCAATTTTCACCACAATCAGAAAAAATCAACAGGTGCTCAAAGATCACCAGAAAGGAAGTCCCAGCTCTAGTACGTTTCCTTACCCCCTATCTTAACACCCACCCACAGGTGCTCACAAGATCAAACCTTATGAATAACGGTACAGGATTGTGCAGTGAAAGAATATTGGGATATAGTACAAGTGTACAACTGAATCCCTTAAGATAGGCCTAGACGTAAAGAAAAGCAATAAATCTCATTCTTACAGCTGCCTTTAAAAAGGCTGGATGTGGTCTACTCTTATCAACAAACTAATTTGTGCTTCTAATTCTTGATCAACTCTCCAATAGTCAAAACTAAACCAATGAAGGTGCAAAATGATGTAGTTCCAAAACTACAAGGTAATAATGACACACATTCAATAGCTGCAGTCAGAAGACTCTCTGCAGCGTACAACATTCAGTAAATCTTTAAAAAGGAAAAAAAAAACATACAAGATTCATAATGCAAATAGAAATATAGGTGAGAGATGCATAATAAGCTGGCAAAGGCACAAGTTGATGTCATTAATGCCTTAGAAGCTTCAAGCTCGGGTAATTAAAGTCACAAACATGAACTCCAAAAAAGTCATCCTATGTCAAAACTTAATTGTTAAAACTTGGAAGGTATCTTAACGATGATGTTAGGCTTGAATGGAACACTTACCATGGTCAATAACCGTTCACCCAAGCAGCAGCTGACTAATGGAACCAACTATTTAACGGCAGTAAACAGTTTGATCTATATGCGGAGGAATCTGTTTTATTTCAGTTCCAAGTTCTTGCTCAATCTTATACCTGTTAAAGCCAGCAATAAGAGATTACAACAAATGATGAAAAGATCAAAAACCATTTACATGATTCTAAAACAGGGAGCAAGCAACATACAAGTTGAAGCGATCTTCATAGGTAATTAAATTCACAGCTAAACCAAGATGTCCAAACCTTCCTGATCGACCAACCTGCAACGAAAACAGTAGCCAAAATTGTGTCACCGGAAATATTAACAGTTAAAACATCAGAATCTCTAACAAGAGACGCAACAGTAAACATCATATAACCAAAATCAATCTCACACATACCCTATGGAGGTAGGTTTCAGAATTTTTCGGGAAATCAAAATTAATAACAACATTGACAGCTTGAATGTCTATTCCTCTTGTGAATAAATCTGCAATGATCGTCAAACAAAGCAAGAGAAAACGCAACAGTCAGAAAACAAAATACATAGTATATGCAAAAAAAAAGTAAGAGTTCAAAGACAATTTTCCAAAAGGTAGATATAAAAGAACGGGAACACTGTGAAACCACTATAGTGGGATCAGATGTTCTATACACACATTGAGATGAAAAGCAGAAATGTTGTCAGGTTGCAGCCTAAAGAGGTGGTTCAAAAGTGATAAATCTATAAGAGAACTACTCCAGCCAAATAGAGTCGAAGGCAAAAGACAAAGATTTAACATATATGTATATATAATATATATAAAGATAAGATGGCATTATTCATCCACTAAGATCTAGTCATAACCTTATATAATGAAGTAAAATTCAGAGATAAAGAAGCAAATGGGTGTGTGGGATCAGTTGTATCCAGAATTGGAAATTAAACAAAAGCATTTCAAAGATAACACTCAACAATACTAACATTGATACAGAGTATAGTATTAGATCCAACAAAGGCCCTTCCACTTTCTTTATTGCAGGATAAACAGACTAAATACTGCAGAACACTATAGTTATTGACGTACCAGTGCAAACTAGATTTCTGCATGCCCCATTACGGAAATCATGGAAAACCCTGTTCCGATGATCCTGCAGCATCTTTGCATGAATGTAAAAGCACGAGTAACCTAGTTCTGTTATCTTCTTGGCTAGCAACTCAACACGGTTCACAGAATTGCAGAAAATGATGGACTGGTTGATTTGGAGCTACAAAAGAAAGTCACAAAATGTAATATGTGAACTGCACAAGCATCTTGATTGGAATGAAAATTATCATTGTGACGGCATAAACAAACCTTGGAGAAAAGGGTGTTTAAGCAGTGGACTTTCTGTCTTTCTTCAACAAATGCGTAAAACTGTGTTATACCTTTCAGGGTAAGCTCATCCATTAGATTAATAACATAGGGCTTCTGGAGGTATCTATCTTTAAAATCTTTAACAGTGACAGGAAAAGTTGCTGAGAACATTAAAATCTGACGACTTGCAGGCAAAAACCTAATAAGTGCCTCTATAGACGGCTGAAATTCTGGCGACAATAGCTTATCAGCCTGCAAAATAGAAAACATTCTCCTGAGAATTAATAGGCCAATATTTCACTCCTTACCACAGGCGAATATCAGCAAAAACACTTGCGTTTGCATAAATAATAGCAGTCACGACAAAATGAGAAGAGTCAACTAGCATCAAAAGCCTCTGGAAAGGGGGATTTCAACGAATAAACAACTTGTAAACACCAGCAAGGTAACATTAGTCTAACCATACAAAGGATTAGAGCGTAAACAGCTAAAGTAAAATTAGACCACGAATGGTGAGTACACACCGACACCTTGAGCTCATACTGACAAAGTATTTGCCCGTAAACAGAATTCACACAAGGAAACACAGTTTTGAAGTCTCAAGAGGCTCAAAAAAAGCAGAAATGCTAAATTCCAAGACAAGCTATTACGCTTTCAGGTTAACCATCGTCGGCTATTGTACTATTTTCAACAGATTGACACCTCATCCTGTCACACACAAAACAGTGAATTGTAAACAAAAGAATGCCTCTAACAAAGCGAGCC
Source organism: Silene noctiflora (assembly GCA_009801015.1). NCBI lineage: Eukaryota > Viridiplantae > Streptophyta > Magnoliopsida > Caryophyllales > Caryophyllaceae > Silene > Silene noctiflora. The sequence continues at coordinate 182,090 of VHZZ01000114.1, forward strand.
TTCCAAAACTACTGAGACCAAAAATAAAGCTTCAATCAAACACGAGTTCCACTATAATTAAAACATCCCTTTCTCCTCACAAAACCCAGAAGTTCACAATTGCAAATAAAAAATGAAAGTTGAGTTTTAAAAATCTAACAACCAAATGACAAATGATAAAAAAGAAAAAACAATCATATTGCACATAAAGTAAGATAAGAACAGATTAAAAGCAGTCACATTACCTCATCCATTATAAGCATGGAACAGTCTTTCAAAACACAAACCCCTTTCTTTGCAAGATCTAGTATTCGTCCAGGAGTCCCAACTAAAAGATGCACAGGTTGATACAATCTCATAATATCGTCTTTCAAACTGGTTCCACCAGTGGTAACCATTACTTGAATATTCAAATGCTTCCCAAGTTCTTTACACACTTGTGATGTCTGGAGAGCCAACTCCCTAGTGGGAACAAGTATGACAGCTGCAAAGAGTCAAAGCTAACTAATGTCACTAAGAAGAACAGAAATATGGACTTGAGAACACTGAACTTGCATCTAAAGTTCATTTAAAATATGAACCTTAATCAAATTTCAAACATGGTCAATCAGAATAAAGAACTCAAAACCTGAAATTACTTTCATTCGTGTTAATTAATTTTCAAGTAAGAAGCACTTACTATTACAGTCTTAACTGATGATAAGATTTATTAGTGAGGGAAAGAAAACCATCAGTATATGACTTACTAAAAAGGATTTTTACAGGAAAATATTCAGTTTGTACAAGTCTCTCCACAAGTCTACTAGGCTATCCTAGTTGATATAAAAAGTCGTGGTCTATAATAATATGTGAATGCCTTGCTAAAATACCCATACTAATTAGTCTTGACTGAAGTCAAAAAGGGAAGAACAAGATGCATAGGCCAAAGAACATCATTCACAAAAGTAAAGATACAGATACCACATGAAGTCAAAATGGAAACCTTGAATAACATTGTTGTCTTGATCAATTTTTTCCAAAGCAGGAATGCAGAAAGCAGCAGTTTTTCCTGTCCCGTTTTTAGCTCTTGCAAGAATATCACTTCCAGTGAGTGCAATTGGAATACTTTCTTCCTGAATTGGGGATGGGCTTTCAAAACCCTTTTCATATATACCCATAAGCAACTCGCGCTTCAAAAAATAATCTTCAAATTCATTGCCTTTGGTAGCTGTTACATCCTACATAGGCAACAAAATACACCATTAAAAACCTATTAAACGTGCACAAAAAAGATAGTCACCACTGACATAGGTGACCCGAGCCATTCCCACATAATTTGTAAATAAAAAACACTGCAACAAAAGCTACCTACAAAATCAGCTTTCATACCTCTGTCCTATAACGTGTATCTTGTGGCGGTAGCTTCAACTTCGCCTTCCAATCTTGTGAACTAGACAGCGGGCATTGAGCAAATAAATCAGTAAAATACTTTCTTCTACATGTAAGAAAAACATAATAATGATGGATTGAAACAAGTGTATAAGAATAGAGCATAAAATATACACAAAAATTACTACTGAATACTTCCCCGTAATGTTAACTAAGACCGTGAATACACCAGCTGTCTCTGCCTAATGAGAACAAGAAGTAAGTAGCAATCCCAACAATCGAAAGGGTTCAGAAACTCCGTAACTAACTTGGTCCAAAAAGCACAATACCAATAAACATTGACTAATTACCCATACGCAGTTATTTAGATTAACAGATACAAACATTAGGGTGGAAAAAAGAATCCCATACTCTTCAAGATCTATAATTCATCTTATTCATAAGAACTGTGCAGAACTTTTCAGTAGATGATCAACTCGGAAAATAGTGTAATGAACATGACAAATTAACTCCTCCTTGGTTCCTTTTACTTTCAAGCTAATAACTAGGGTTAATTCACCAAAAAATACTTTTCCATACGGCCTTCTACAAACATACATGTGCACCAACAAAACATACAAGAAAACCATTTTTTCGCAAAAGTATAAGAAATTGCACATTCGACAAGCCTAACCACAAGAACCACTATTTCTCCAAGATCATAAGTAACACAACAAACTACACCAATTCAAATCACAATAATCAATCACTTTCCGTCAACACAATAACAGATTCACTAATTTAAACTAATAAGTCATAACGCCACCCGGAAATGTACTCTACCACTCGAAGAACACCTTAGAAAACGCTAAGCTATTAAAATAATTCTCTTAAATAACAAGGGTAGACGACGTTTTGTCTAGTGACTAGCATTATCATTCCCCAACCGTAAACATAATGTTCTCTTTGACGTTATCATTCCCCAAGTCCGCTACTGTTTCAAGTGGAAAAAGGTAGGGTGGTCTTAACGCCACTTCGAAATATACCCTCCCACAAAAAGAGTGGCAGAATAACGCGCTTTTTCTTTGACATTATCATTCCCCAAGAAGTAAACCATAATCTTCCTACAAGAAAACCACAAATAAAATTCGACAAAATTTAAAACAAAAGAAAACAAGTTATCGTCCTTCACCTATCATCATCCACGCCTGTTTCTGACTGAACCTTCTTTTCAACCTCATTAACACTAGTTTCCGATGCAGCGGTATTTTGTAACTGATTTCTCCTCAACCACTGTTGCTGCTGCTGATTCTGCTGTTGTTGTTGCTGCTGTTGCTGTTGTTGCATCTGTTGAATTTGTTGCTGGTGATGTTGTTGATGTTGCTGCTGCTGTTGATGATTCTGCAACATTCCTCTCTGCACATACTGTTGCGGTTGCTGCTGTTGTTGATAATAATTCCTTTGTTGAAAATTAGGGTTTCCGCCGCCACCGTCACTGCCACCATAACCACCGCCACCATAACCGCCTCCACCACCACCATAACCACCACCACCATAACCGCCGCCTCCGCCATAACCGCGACCTCTCCCAATTCCTGGAGGATACCTAGCCCTAGCGTTGTTGTTGTTATCGTTCATCGTCGACTAAATTTTCTTAAATTAACCCTAGCGCTAACCCTAACCCTAAAATTACGCGAAATTGAGGGAGTAATTCGAACAATTCTAACCTAATCTTCTACAATTATCTATACAATCGATTAATCGAAAGATTTGGGGGGGAAATCGATCTTCAATAACGGACGTCGGCAAAAAAATAAATTCCGCTATTTCGAAAGATTCTCAGATCTGTACTCTAATGACTATCTGTATCTCACTAATTGGGTTAATTCTAGAATTAATTTGATTTAGGGTTTCGATAATTGAGGAAGTATGTTTGCGGATTTGAAATTGAAATTATGAAGAATTTGAGAATTTCATGATTCGATTCGGAGCGAAGAGATTAGTAGATTAGGGTTTTTGTAATCAATTGGAAAGGGAATCAAAGATTGTGAAGAAATAAGAAAAGGGGAATTTCTTGGTTTTTGGTAGAAGGAAATTGGGGATTTAATTTTGCGAGTATTTCTTTTAATCAAGTTTTTATCTATGATGGTGTGATTATGTGAAGTGATGTTTGTGTATTTAGAGGTTGATTGAGGCGGAGGTAGGGGTGGTCAAATACTCAAATCTCGAGGCCGACTCGGACCCAACTCGTCCCTCGGGTCGATTTCCACCCGGATTGTCTGGCTCACACTGGCTTGGCTCAACTAACAAAGATAAGGGTTGAACCTGAGACGACCAAATTCTACCCGTCCTCAACCCACCCCTTGACCCTGCCCGGGCCGATTCCGGGTCCAACCCCACTAGGCCAGGCTGACCCGTCCTCCATCTCGGGCCGGTTCTGGGTTCACCTATCCCAATCGAGCTTGCTCCTTGGTTAGCCCGGGATGAATGTTTGACCACCCATGGATGGAGGTAATTTAAAAACGGGTTTATTTAAGTTGAAAGGTTTTGATTTTGTGGTGATTTGTATTTGGTTTAATTTAAATCTAAAACGTAATGGTAACAGATAGTAAAATGATAAAATAAATAATATTTCTCTTTTTTGGTGAATAGAAGCGAGATTAACCCAAATCTTGAGTACAAACAAACGTAAATAAGACTATAAAGCATGAACCAAGTTATGTCACCCACGTCTTGATGCATCAAAAGAATAGATGATTTGGCATATTCGACTTCTCAATAATAAGCAATTGTTACCAAAGTTGGCTGGTGTGAGTGGTAAGGGCTCTCATCTGTTAAACAAGTGGTCAGGGGTTCGATTCCTGACTCTTGCGAATGAAAAGGCCAAAGTTGGGAGGGGTCAACCCATTAAATTGCCTTCAGTACCCCGAACGAGATTAAATGAAATAAAACTCTAACTTCCACGGAGCAGATGATAAAAGATTTGCAAATTTGAATCAGATACAAGTGTACCATAGGAAAGACTTGTTTTATGTTCATAAGGCTTTTACCGCTTCAGAATCAATTTGTATGATAAGGTGCGTAAACTTGGGATTATTTATAGTTAACTTCAAAACTCGTCTCAATGCCATAAGTTCCGCTCGAGTCACCATATTTCCGGATGAATCACGAAAAATTCCACCTGCCCCGGATCAACTTGGGTTTCTTTTTTATGCTCCGGCAATATTGAGAACACAAGCCATGATAGGATAACTACGTGGAATGATTGGAAATATACGGATTATGATTTTTTTTCTTACTAAAAGTTGGCGAATAGGTTGAACCTGTTATTTTTTAGTTATTATTTAGGGTCAGTTGATTTTCTTATTTTCAATGGGTAGTCTTCACCCTCGGTATTTGCACTCAACGCTAGACCAACTTTTGCATTTTTGTTTTCCAACTTAGTTGTTTAAAATTGGCTATTCGACACGCTGAATTTGCCAACAAAATCATTACTTGTCAAAAACTTGGCATTAACATTTCAATACATGTCAACTTAAATATCAAAAAGAGAAATATGTTTTTCAATTTTTGCCAATGGACTACAAAAAGCTAAACAATATTTAATCACACACATATAAGAGGAGATGATTTGGAAAATCTTAATTATATTGACAATAGTTACAACTTTTTTATAATACAAGTAATCTAGGTTATAAAAACTACTTAGATACAAAAGATATGGAAACTAAATACAAGATAGAAATAAATAACAAAAAAATATAGAATAATACGCCCCACAAGTTGGACAATCCGGAGGATAGACCAATCTTGGACAACAAAAGACCGAATCGAGGTCGGGGCAACGACTTCGCTAGAGTATCAGCAAGCAGATCGGCCCTGTGAACATGCTGAATTCGTAACAACTTGTTGCGGACATGCTCTCTTACAAAATTAAAATATAGGGCAACATGTTTCATCCGTGGGTGAAGCCCGGGTATTCAGAATAATGAGTAGCACCTATATTATCATAGTAAACAATTGGAACTAACGAGCGAGCAAGAAAGCGAGAGCTTATGCAATAATGATCGAACCTATAAGAGCTCGGCGGTGACATCTGCAATTGCTCGAAATTCCGCTCTAGTAGATGAACAAGCTAAAGTATGTTGCTTCCGAGAGACACGAGAAATAGGATTTGGACCGAGAAAGACAATTTAACCGATCGAAATGTAATCATCGTTGTCACTTGCCTAATCAACATCGTAAAAGGCGTGAAGAGAGAGCGAAGTGGCTTTACGTAATTGAAGACCAAGAGTGAGAGTACCAAGATACCATAATAAATGTTTTAAAGTTGAACAATGACAGTCTTTCAGATCATGAAGAATATAAGCAAGTTTATTGACAGTGAAGGCGATATCAGGTTGAGTAAGGGAAATGTATTGAATGAAGCTTATGATGGCCCGGTAGTCATAATTGTTAACAATGGTAGGATCGGTCGATTTGGTGAGGGGAGGGACATAAGGGGTGAGGGAAGTATGAGTAGGTTTGCAATCAAAGAGATTGTGACGGGTAAGGAAATTGGCAATGTATTTTGTTTGGGTAAGACGTAGGCCATGGGTGGTGGGAGTGACATCAATACCTACAAAATACGATGGAAGACCAAGATCTTTCAACGAGAAACGGTTATTTATGCTTTGAAGAAAGTGATTGAGATGAGATGTAGAGGAGCTTGTGACGATAAGTAAATCAATTTAGACTAATAGATATAAAGAGTAAGAAGGGCGTGTGAGGATGAAGAAAGATGGGTCAGAGATGAAGTTTGTAAACCCGAATACTAGAAGGAAAGTACGAAATTCGTTCCGTAAGTTATATAAGAGAAGAACACGCTTTGAAAAGCTTAATTATATTGACAATAGTTACAACCTATTTATAATACAAGCAATCTAGGTTATAAAAACTACTAGATACCAAAAATATGAAAACTAATTACAAGATAAAAATGAATAACAAAAAGATATACAAAGATATAACATAATATTACAAACTTGAAGGCCAGGTAAGGTAATACAATTACTACTTTCCTTAATAAAATTGATTAATAGCTTGCTCAACACGTCGCGAATTGAACTCTTAACAAGACTAAAGGTGCTCTTTGGCCAAACTTTAAAAGTGTTTTTCTAACTGAAAAAGTAATAGCTTGGTCAAACACTATAAATTAAAGAGTTTTAAAACTACTTTTAAAAAGTCAAAAACCAATTATTCACCCTCAAAAATAGAAGTAGGTATTTGTTACTTCTGCTTCTACTTTTCACATAAAGAGTAAAAAAAATGAAAAAAATTAGGATGAAAATAGTTAGGCCAGACATATAAATTTTATAAGAAACCGCGTTTACAAAAGTATGGCCAAACAATCAAATATTTTTCCAAAAAGTAAGTTATCAATAAACCTCTTTTAAAAGTAAAAACTATTTCACACAAGTAAAGCCAAACAGCACGAATTTCTAAATAGTGGGAAAATAACGAGTCAAAGCGCGCGTATTGTGATTATTCTTCTTCTTCAACTTGTTTTTCAGCATCTGTAGCTTCAGGTACCGTTTCACCACCATCTTCTTCTTCGACGTGAGATGGACAATTCTTTTTAGCAGCATTGAGGACATGGTTGTAGTTTCCTTTCTCCAAAAAAAGTTGTTGAAAATGATGCTTACAATAGAGTACTCCATTAAGAGCGGCATATGATGAATGTGTAAGAGAACATCCTCCGCTTGCACACTTGAAGCATGTTTTGTGGTATGATTCCCCTTCCATTGTTATCTACAGACACAGAATATGAATATCCAATGTATATTTTGAATTTCATTTGTTTGGTTTACCAAATTAACCACACAAAGTCGCTTGACGTCAGGGTTTTAAATAGCGGTATTGGACTCGCGCTCTGAATCGTTGTTATCTCGGTGATATTTATTTTACAAGCTTTTGTAGATATTTAATGATCTATTGACTATTTCATATAAATTTAAGATTAATTCTACTTAGGATTATTAATTTGGCCAATGTTGTACAGTTTTTAAGAGTTTTTCATTAAAAAACTTGGCCGGTACAAGTTATAACTCGTTCATATCGGGTTCATCGCGGGCTATATCGGGCCAAGTTGGCCGATACACGTTATAAATTGGTCGTCTCGGCCGATAATTTCTTATTTTCAATTTACCCGATACATCTCGGGATATCTCGTATCGCCGGCCTCCGATACCGATACTTTCTTCGGTTTCTAAGAGAGTGAAGACTTATCTACTATAGACGGTTGTAGCAATGCTTCAATGTATTTGATGCCTAACTTTTTATACTTTTGCTAAATAGTTAATAAAATAGAAATGTACCAACCTTTTCTAATGGATACACGGTCTTGTGGCAAGTCGGACACTTGTCTTGGGTTCCACAAAACAAGGATGAGAGTTTATTTGGTGTCTTATTCTGCTCGTAGGATTCAAATGTGAAAAAAATGCATGTCACAAAAAATAATTTAAAATGGATTTATAAAATATATAAAACCAACATTCTCATATTGGAAAAAATTTCAACAACACAATATATGTAATACTTACATTATCAGCTTGTTTGTCGGTCTTTGTCCCTACCATGTAAAAGAAACAAAAATTGTAAATGATGAATATAATTTATACTCAAAATATTATTTTACGATAAGATAAATAAATATGTCCATTACCTGAGTGAAAATTCTTTCGAAAATCTCCAGACTCTTTAAAGAGTTGCTCAAAATGAGTCTTACAATAAAGTACCCCGTCCATTGAGGAGTAGTTGCTCATCTGTTACATACATCAACATGTAAAATAAACAAAAATAAATAGCACAATTACAAAACATATCATGTTAACATATTGTCATTTTTAGGGCACGATATATATACAAAATGATAAATTTTTTAGGCGTGGTCACATGTATAATTATGCAAAAATTTAAAACCCACGTGTTGTAACGACAAAGAAAAGTCCGCAATAACATAATCACATTAATAAATTGCAAATTAAATAATAAAATATTGATTAGAAATAACATAATCAGCGATATACCACTAGAGTTCCTTTACAATGGCTGCATTTAAAACATGACTTGTGATACGTAACCCCATCAGCTGAAAGCAAATCAACAAAATAAACAGTTTTATCACACGCCTTGCATTTATCAAGAGTTCCGGTAAAGGACATGTTTATAATTTTAATTTGGATAAATACTTGAAACTTTAGTTTTACACCCCCTTAATGTCACAATAGATGAAGTAACGGCACGGATTTAATTTGATGTAAAAAAAAAAGGTATTTGTGTTTTTGAATTATATGCTGCTATTTTAGATTGGACGTTTGAGCACTTTGAACAAAGTCTTTGTTTTACTGAAACGAAAATTAATCTAAATAAAAATTTTCAACATTTACGATATCTCATATAATTTAGTGAAGTATTAGCCATCCAAAGATTTTGAGGTGAGAATTAAAGGCAATGTTCTAAATGTGGAGCATAAGCAAACAATAGGTAGCTTGACATTTTCTAAAGAATATTAAACCAAATTAAATCCATATATTTTAGAGCATAAATCCTTCTATTAAATGTGTTTTAATATTATGTGACCAAATTTAGTATGTGAAATAGATAACCTTTATATAAGATTGGAAATAAAGGAGAAACTAAATTTATCATGAATTAGGACATCGTTTTTAAAATACTATACTCCATTTTCCATTTGTCCTAATCATTTGTCTAGATTTAACTAAAATATCTCTAATAATAATAAAAAAGTAAAAAAAAAAAATGAACAAGACGGAGGTAGATTATATAGGCCAAAACAATCATATTATTCACTGAAAATTGTGAAAAGATGCGAAGCATATAGTCTTACCGAGTTCTAGTACACCTTATTTAAATGAAATATAATCTCAACAAAATACCATATTCATAGTAAATTTTTATAATATTCATTTTGTAAAATAATGACACTAATATTATGCAATGTGCAATGTAACCCGTTTCCTAAGTTTCAATATTAAGAGTTTTCTCGGCAAAAAATAGTTAACTTAATTATTCACAATTATTATTATTATTATTTTTTTTTACGATGTACCGTATATTTTTTTCGGATTTTACGATATACCCTTTATTTTTCAAAAAACACACAAAATACTCTAAACTCAAGAAATTGTTTTACAAATATGCTAAAAATAACATTTTTAAATATTGTATTTGGACAATTTTAGCGGATTAATCATCCAAAATACGTAAAACCATCAACATAATCCTTATCTAGTCATCAATGCACAATATTTTGTGACAATATGTATTATAAAAAATCTCGAATTTGGATATTTGGAATTTATAAGTAAAATCATCAACATAATCCTTATCTAGTTGCTTCTAAACTTGTTAGACTTAAATTTGTGCTCATTTCAGTTCAATTCAACTCTTTTGAGTTCAATTTAGTTTAGTTTAATTCAGTTTATTCAGCCGAGCTCATCTCTATATCAATTTTAATATGGAACTTATTGTAAAACCGTCTTCCAACAAAATCACTAACCATTAACAAATGAAATTAGGCAGATAACCAAAGTTGAAAACATCGTACAAGCAAATAATTTCAAGCACGGTCTAAAACTGTAATACATCCCTCCATTGGCGCGCCACAGAGAGAAGAAAGCAACAACAATGGTGGCTAAATCATCATCAGTAGTAGCAGTTCATCCACTTTCAAGTTACAGTTTTGGTACAAAAGAACCTAAACTTGAGAAAGACACTTCTGTTGCTGATCGTCTTGCTCGTATGAGAGTCAAGTATGCATCTTTTTCTCTAATTCAATTACCCATTTTTCTGAAAATTTATTCACCATGATTCATCTTTCTGTTTGATTTAATTTGTTCATAAATTTGATGTGTTTAGTGTAATATTGGGTTATGTTCTGATCTGGGGTTTATTCAATTTGTTTTGATTTTTGTTAATTATGCTTGTAATTTGACATTTTTGATTGATTTGTATGTTTTTAGTGAAGACCCATGTCTAAAGTTTTGATCTTTTGTGGGAAACCTGTCAATTTGATGGTTTATTGGGGTGATTGATTTGAATGGGCCTTGTTCTAGGGTTTCCATCAGTCTTTATTCTATTGAGGGGTCTATTGGGTTGGAGGTAATTATTAGCGGAGTAATAGAGCTCAAATGAACTAGAAAATGGAGCCGAGTAGTGGTTGGGGAACGTTGAAATGCGGTAAATAAGCTAATCCTTCTCTCTTCATGGGGGGAGTAATTACCTACCTCCTCTTTTTTACCCTCAACTACTACCACTCCCATCCCAAGAGAACCCTGAATGTTATTTATTCCGTTAAAAACTGAATTATTTTGAGTTGAGGTTTGATTAGGGAAGGGTTCCTAATACTTGTATTTCAGTCATGTTGAATTGGAATAGTTGTTACTTTGCATTTGATACTTTAATGGGTATATGCTTTGTTAGGTTGTCGGGACTTTCTACCGTGTTTTATTTATGGTAGATTGGAGCTTGTCACTTGCTTCAGTATGCTCATTAGTTTTTACGAGGTGTTCAAAGGTATTTAGGATGATAGGAAGAACCATGAAAATGTCATCGGTTTCTTTGATAGTTGTGTTGACATGGGAATTCCTAGACAGTTTCTAGGTTGAGACTCGAGAGGCAAACCATGGGACATTTTCTGTTTCTTTGGTGTGTTGGTTTTTTGGGTTCTATGTTCCTTTGAAAGTTGAACTTCAAGGAAGTGAGTTTAGGCAAAACTCAAAAGCATGACAATTATGGATTAATATTTGGTATGTTTGAATGGAGATAGGCAAGTGCACCAGCGTAGGGATTGGAGTTTGTCTTGAAGAACTAGGTTTGAGTTCTGTAGAAAGTTCTGTTCATGACTATCGACAGACTCTTGCCTCAAAATTTCAGAAATATATCACTGTATGAACTAGACGAAATCCGTAAAATAATTCTAGAAGTGTCCTCAAAAACTGTTTTTGCTTTTTAAAAATGGCTTCATGTTCTGAAACAGTGCCATAAGAACAGCAAGGTAGCCGGACATATATTTTTATTTGGACATTTGAGACTCTTGCAGTAGTTTCGTTTACTCTCATTCATTGTCTTCAAAATGGTTATCAGACTTCCATCTCTTATATATGATACATAATTGAAAGCTGATTTCATGGGGGGTTGTTAACAGATTGTTCGAATTAGTATCAAATGGGTGTGTAGAGTATTGAAGCTCGTATTTCCTTTATGCCTTTCTAGTGTCAATTTAACTAATTCCTTTGCTAGCTTCGGAGAAAAGAACGAGAACAAAGTGTAGAAGTACTCTGTATAATTTAAGTTCCTCACTTATTTCTGCCTCTTTCTTCATTGTTTTCTCCTTTTATTATGAGTGAGAACAAAGTTCGTGTATCCCAATTTAACTAAATGAATTGCAATCATGTACACTTGATGTGAAGCTAATTTAATTTTCTTGTATAGCGGGTTATATGGGGATTTCTCCTTTTTTTGCCAATGGCAGTTCATTGGCAGTGACACAATGTATAGAATGACTTATTGTTTTCTGCTGTTTACTGATGTTAGTAAGGGTACTAACTACTAAGTGTGAGATTACATGTCTTGTTTTGTGCTCGTATTTTTATTCTTCTTTTGTTGCAGAATACTACCGTTCTGTGATAAGATTTTAATTTTAATTTTCGATTCTATAGTGTGCAAAAGCATTTTCTTACTGTTGTACTCCTTAATTTGCAGTTATATGAAAGAAGGCATGAGGACTAGTGTTGAAGGAATTTTACTGGTGAGTTTTAACTGGGAATTGTACTTAGTTCTATGACATTCAAGAACTGTATAAACACACTTTCATGTCGAATTAACTTCTCTAGGAGTTAGTTGTTTCTTTGCAATCTATTTTAATGGCCATATTAGATGTGTATCCTAAACAAACATATATGTTGTTTGTTTTTGTGTTATAAATGGATAATTGTGTTAAATTATGACTTTCTATATTCTTTCTCCCTTTCTTATACCAATTATGCTGTCAGTTCTTGTGTTCTGTGTGATTTATTGTATATTTTTAGTTTTCTGGGCGTATAGTATATTTGTTTCACTTTTGTCAGAAGACTGTTAGCTTTGTAGAAAGTCAAGGGTTTTCCATATTTCCAATGGAGCCAAAGACTCATTACTCTTTGGTTATGGATTATAATGGAATAAATCAAAATGGCTCACTAAAGTGGCTGCGCTTCTTTCTTCTGTGAAGTAGCGGTCCTTCGATGCAGTTCTCGACGCAATTTTCATCTTGGGTTATTCGGAAACAGCCTCTTTGTGTTGCTAACACAAGGGTAAGGTTGCGTACATCCGACCCCCCCTTACCCCACAATTTGCGGGAGCCATTGAGGCACTGGGGTAATGTTGTTGTCATTTTTTTTTTTTTTTTTTTTTTTTTTAATTTTCACATAAAGCACTCTCTAGTCTCTACAACTTAAGGATGATCACTTGATGTGGGTTGCTGTCCAGTGATGTACTACGTTTCATAGTATTAAATGCAGGCTTGATACTAATCTTCAAATTGGCTGTCACAGCTTAATCTCGGCTGTTTCTCTACATATGAGGCTAATATCGGTGTAATATGCGATCACAGTAAACTTGGAAACTTTCATAACCCTGTCGCATTTCAGTGTGGCAGCTGATATCTAAAACCATGCTGTGTATATCTTAAAGGAAGGATATCCATGGTGGACTGGTGGTAGAATGCTTGTCCTTAGACATATAGACTCTTTCAGTATGGCAAGTAGATGAGCTAAAGTGACTTAGAAAATCCCTCTACATTCAGATATCACTGGCTTTCCTTTTCCCCAAATAGCTCATCATCGAGCATTTATATGTCATATTAGCATTTTAAGCAGTCCATGAGCTCAATGTTAATCACAAAGTTATACTTCCTTATTTTTGGCATTTGCCATGATTTGACAGGTTCAAGAGCATAATCATCCGCACATTCTTCTTCTACAAATTGGGAACACGTTCTGCAAACTTCCTGGTGGTCGTTTAAAGCCTGGTGAAAATGGTACATCACCGTTGCCTTTCAATTATCACTTTCCTTTACCCTTTGACTTCATGCTAGTTTATCACTCTCTTTTTTTGTCCTACTTGATACTGAACAGAAATTGACGGGCTGAAGAGAAAACTTTCAAGCAAACTTGGTGCTAACTCTTCTATTCAGCCTAATTGGCAGGTCTGCTTCCAGATGCTTTCATATGGTTGTCTTTTCTACGTGTGTTTTAATTCGTAATGGTTCTTTATTTTTTGTTTTGACGCTTAAGATCATAACATGGAGTGTTTATTTTGCTGCAGATTGGGGAGTGCGTTGCGACTTGGTGGAGACCAAACTTTGAAACAGTCATGTACCCCTACTGCCCTCCTCACATAACAAAACCAAAGGTAAATAATTTCTTGAAAGATGAACTGTTTTCTCTTATTGATCCTTTTTATCTGTAAACTACATTGACCTGATAATTTTTTTCGGCAGGAGTGTAAAAAGCTCTACATGGTTCACTTGCCGGAGAGAGAGTACTTCGCTGTACCAAAGAATCTAAAGTTATTGGCTGTGCCCCTGTTTGAACTTTATGACAATATTCAGGTATGTGCAAATCTCCATGGATGAAATTCCTACAGAAACCACAAATTTAGCTTACTGCATAAAACATCTCAATTTGTGTGTGAGTCATTTTGTCTATGCTTCATTCGAGTTCGGGAAGGCCTGTTTGGCTAATTTTGGATTCAAGTATGTTTTGGGTATTTTACTGTAGGTTCATTTCTTTGCATGGTTCAGTTCAGCTTGGGTTAGGTCATGTCAATTTGTGTGTGGGTCGTATTTGGGTTATTTTGTTCGGGTATTGTTAGGAGTTGGGGGTTTTGCCAGGTCTACTTACGCTCAGTGTAGTATTTCGACTTGGTTTTCCTTGTTACTCTTTTGCTCAGTTTCTTTCCTGGAATAAAACATATTTTTTTTTCGGTGTTTCAGAGATACGGGCCTGTCATCTCTACAATCCCTCAACAACTTTCAAGATTCCAATTCAACATGATTTCTCAGTGAGGCCTCACCAGTTGATTTCCTGGTGTGTCCGGAATTGCATATTTGTTGCCGGACTAGCTGATAGGGCTGCCTCAGGATTTACAATTAAGAAAACTAAAAACCCAGCAATGGGTTTTTGGTTCAGAACTGCTCTTTCTCGTGGTTCCTATATGTCTTATTAACTCTGATTATGTTACGTTTACTCACCTTACCTTCGATTTGCTGAGCTCTTGAGATTTTCATCCTTATTAAGAGTAACAAAATGTGATGGTACTATTTTTTATCCTCTGTTTGTGCTTCAGTTGATTTTAGAAATTAGCTTATTCGGTTACCTTTGCTGCATCACATTTACGCAATTTTTTCTGTCAAAACGAGTTGTAAGGGTGCTGTTGCAGACGAGACCTATGTAAGCTACAATCGAATTGTATCTAGGTTAACTCTGCCATCTACGTCAGAGGGCGACTGTAAGTAACACCGCCATGGAAATTTATCGAAACAAACTTTTTCCACTGTTCATAATTATTTCATTAAAATCATAGTTTACATTTATACGTTTCAAAATGAGGCTGCGATTAAGATGGATCATCAAAGAAGGAGAATTTGCGGTATGTATATTCAATGTATGATGGTTAAAGGAAACTCTGGTCCACGAGAATCTTGTCCAAAATGGTACACGTACACGTATGTTTCTATAGCTACACATAACCAAACACGACAAAGAAACCTACTCCCTTCGTCTCAATCATTTGTTCTCTTTTGTTTTTGGCACAACGACCAAAGAAAAAGAAGGGAGCCAATTATTAGATGACAACTGGGCTAAATTGAATGTGAAATATCAACTTACTAGTTTTAAACCCATGCAAAAAATGCACGGATTGTAACAGTAGGCGTTATCGTTGAATACAGGAGCATATAAATAAGTGTGATTAAATATTTAATATTATGACAACATAAATAGTCGTGGTGGAGTATCTAGTTGATGATCAATATGAACAGACGCAGGTGATGAAACTCGTTTTGCTTGTCGCCTCATTGAGCTAATATATAAGATATGAATATTAGGTAATATGCAACCATATTCTGTTTTACTCACTTTCAATTTTTTTTTTCCGAAAACGTCTACATTCAATAAAATTTAACATGATAAAGGTGAATATCGATTTTAACATGTTAAAATACAAATAATGATAATAGAAATAATTAAGATGAAAGTAATTATGTTTTTAACGGTAATTAAAAAAATAATAACCCGTT
>VHZZ01000114.1:197908-211481 GCA_009801015.1 Silene noctiflora
GTATTTATTGAGTAATTTTTTTAAAAAGATTGTAATTTTAGATTATTTGAGATCAAATTTTATTTGTAGAGCATATGTTTTTGCATTTATTTACAAATCGCCATTTTATTTGAAACTTTGATTTTGTTTTGCATGTTACATTTACGATACTTTATAAAATTCAAAGTATTTTTTTTATGTTTTATTTACAAATTTGACTTTTTTTCCCTGAAATTGTACCAAATAGTTCCATATATTTACATATAATTTAATTACTTTTAATACCGATGTCATATTAGTATATTTTTTTGTTAAAATGTTTGGATCTAATATACTCCGTATTTGTGAGGTTGGAGTATAATAGTCATGCTTATTTTTTTTGTTTGATTTACACAATGAATTTGACTACTAATTCCGGATGATTAATCAATATGCATTGTTCACATTTTATTTGTCCAGGTTAAAAGTAGGAGGACTATTATTTGAAAATTTCATTAATTTTTTTAATTGTAATTTATGTATATGTAATTGTATAATATATGGTTTGTATAAATGTGTAATCTTAGCCAAATAAGATCATGGAGGTCCCCACATAAGGAAAAAAGAAAAAAAAAAAAAAGAGAGAGAGAGAAAACACCAACCAATAGGAATCCTTTAAAAGACTCGGCTTTTATACTATGTAGATTTATCAAATGCAATCTTAAAATAGAAAGGACAACAATTGACCGAGACACCCAAAATGGAAAAGGACAGCAAATAACCGGGACAGAGGGAGTACAAGAGAGTAACAATAAAGAAAAATTACAAATAACTACTCCGTATTTACGTATATTTATAAATAACCACCATATATTTCCGTTTTGCTAAATAACCCCTACACATGGTTCCCGTTGAAGTTGAAGGCTTGAAGGTGATGATCGAGTTTGGATTAGTAGTAGAGTTGAGACAGGTACGAGGTCACATGTTGGCGTCATATATGACTGAGTGAAGACGGATTTTGCATTGTACTCGCTTCATATCCGTAAGTTATTTCACTAAATGTAACAAAGCATTATGCTGATATTATATACGGAGTAGTTGCTTGCTAATGCTTTTCCTATATCAAAAATAAATTAAAATATAGACTAATAGAGATAAATAAAAACATTTTGTAGTGTTTATTAGAATTATTTTTATTGAGAAATACTAGTAGAATTATACTAGAAGTCATGAAATGGATGACATTGTGAATTTCACCTACCAAAGAAGGCACGGTATCAAGAAATTATATCGTGGTTAGCAAAATTGTACATGTACATTAATACATCATCAATCATCCATTCACACATTTCTTTCTTAAAATTAATACCAAAAAAAAGTATTTCTTTCTTAAAATTATACTCGAAAGTTACTACTCGGTATTAGCATAATTTTTTTTGGATAATACGGAGTATTAAACGATTTTATATTAATCTTTACGTAAAATCGACTTATACAAGACTAAACACATGACGCAAATACTCCTACTCGTGCATTTCAAAAGCCAAATCATAAACTTACACGAGAAATAAAACGCCAAGATAATAAAATCATACGTCACAGATATTTTTTTGGTCTAAATTCTACCATCATTTCTGTCATTATTTTTTCCCTTTTTTTTTTTTATTTTGAAAAATAAAAGGAATTCCGCCATTGAAGCTCATCTCTTCAAGCTCGTGAGCTTCACTCACACCTGACCACTGTTCATGTTGATCAATACTAGGTTCGTTTATCTTCTTCGTGTTCTCCAATTTTTCTCGCATTATCTCTTATACTTGTTCAGTTTTCGTTGTTTAATGCTTTGTTATTCGTTAATTTATGCTTCATAATTTCGCGATTATGTTAGTTTTTCGATGAAATTGTGAATCATTTGTGTTTTGTGTTGAAGAAATTGATATTAGGAAGTTTAATTTGTTGTTTAAGCAGGTGAATTTTGATTTTATTTATGCTTTGTTTTTTTGCGATTATGTTAAATTTTCGATGATTTTAAGAGTAATTTGTGTGTTGCGTTGAAGAAATTGATATTAGGAAAGTTTAATTAATCGTTACAGCAGATGAATTTTGATTTAGTCAACTGTAAGTATCAGTAGCTTCGCGTTCTCTAATTTTTCTCGCATTATCTCTTCTCTAGTTCTTTTATTTTTCGTTTGGCGATTATGTTAAATTTTTCGATGAAATTATGAATAATCTGTGTGTTGCGTTGAAGAAATTGATATTAGGAAGTTTAATTTATTGTTTAAGCAGGTGAATTTTGATTTGGTCAACTTTTAGCATCAGTAGCTTTGCCTTCTCTAAATTCTCTCGCATTATCTTACTTCTCTAATTTTGTTGCTTCATGCTTTGCTAATCGATTTTCAATGTTTCATTTTCGCGATTATGTTATTTTTTTCGCAAAATTTGTGAGTTGCATTGAGGAATTTGCGCTTAAGAAGTTAGATATCGAGTTTAGGATATTTCTGCGGCGAAATTTGGATCTAGGTCTCTAGGATGAGCGTGTTTAGGTGTGAAGAACGAGGTAATGCGTGGCCTGTTACGAGAATGTAAATTTTCGAGAAACTAGGAGACTTAGCGGTGTTAGTTCATGCTTTGTTAATCGTTTATTTATTCTTCATTTTTCGTAATTATGTTTAATTTTTTGATGAAATTAGCTATACCTTGTGAGTTGCGTTGAATAAATTATTCTTAGGAAGTTTCATTTGTTGTTTAAAACAGGTGAATTTAGAATCGGTCAACTGTAGGTGTTAGTAGCGTGGTTGATTGGTGGTGTTGTTCTATAGTTTCATGATATAATGGAGATAGGTGTTAGTTTTTAAGCAGTCAAATTTGATTCATGGCGCTAAGTGTGAAAGATATCGAGTTTCAGATTTTCTGCAGCGAAATTGGGGTTTAGGATTAGTGTGTTTGGGTGTGAAGAACGAGGTAAAGTGTGGCCTGTTGCAAGAATGTATATTTCGAGAAACTAGGAGAATTAGAGGTGTTTAGTTCATGCGTTGTAAATCATTTATTTATGCTTCATTTTCATGATTATGTTAATTTTTTGATATGTTATGTATAATTTGTGTGTTGTGTTGAATTAATTGCTGTTAGGAAGTTTAATTTGTTTTTTAACCAGGTGAATTTTGAATCGGTCAACTGTAGGTGTCAGTAGCTTGGTTGATTGGTGGAGTGGTGCTACAATTTTACGATACAATGGACGTAGGTGTTAGTTTTAAGCAGTCGAATTTAATTCATGGCGTTGAATGTAAAAGATATCGAGTTTCAGATTTTATGCGGCCGAAGTTTGGGTCTAGGATTAGTGTGTTTGGGTGTGAGAAACGAGGTAATGTACGGCCCGGTGCTAGAATGTATATTTCGAGAAATGCGAGGAGAGTTAGTGGTGTCAGTCGGTGTTCTATGTCTAGTGTGCCCTGTATACGGAGTTCACTGATGAGAAAGCCTATGGTATGTGGAAGTGAATTAGGGAGGTCGAGTTTGAAATGGACAGTTCAATGTCAGGGTAGTGATTCGGTAGTTTACGTTGATGGAGATGGGAGCAGTGTAGAAGTAGGAAAAGATTTGGAGGAAGGGAGGTTAGGAGAAGAGGATGGTCTTGCTGTGGAATCGAAGACAGTTGTAGGAGAGACAAGTGATAAAGAAGGCGAAGAGAGAGTCAGTGTGGAGGAGTTGAAAGAAATGTTGCAGAAGGCATCTAGGGACTTGGAGGTTGCACGACTGAACAGTATTATGTATGAGAAGAAGGCTCAAAATTTTTCAGAAGCTTCTATTGCATTGAAGGACCAAGCAGAAAACGCTAGGGACGCGGTGGAGAAGGCATTTAAAATGGTTGAAGAGGTTGTAAGCCAGGAATTAGGTGCTAAAGAAGCTGTTCAGAAAGCGACAATGGCCCTTTCGTTGGCGGAGGCAAGGCTTCAAGTAGCTCTTGAATCTGTAGAGGCTGCCAGGAGAAAGAGTGTCAATGGAGACGTTTCTCTTGAGAATAACTCAGATAATGATACTGAGGAGGAAATTGCCGATCTACTAAGGGATGAGGAAGAAGGCCTTCAATTTGCTCAAGCAGAGATTGCAGAACGCAAGTTAAATTTGGAGAATTGTGAATCGGAGTTAACACGATTGCAACGCAAGAAAGAGGAGCTTCAGATAGAGGTGGATAGATTGAATGAGTTTGCTGAGCAGGCACAAGCAAATGCACTGAAAGCAGAGGAGGATGTCACTAGTATAATGCATTTAGCGGAGCAGGCTGTTGCTTTTGAGATTGAGGCTGCACAACGTGTCGATGATGCTGAAACTGCATTACAGCGAGCTAAAAAGCTTCGTTCTCTTTCGGAAGCCAATGTCATCGATGCTAGTAATCAGAAAAGTGGGACTTCCCTGACTGAAGATGTAGATTATCAGGAAGAGGTTCCTGTTGAAGGACCTTTTTGTTACCTGGATCGTAAAACGGATTATGTCGCTGAAAGTGCTTCTTTGACAAGCAAGCCGGATACCTCGTTAGACAAAATTAACCAGGGTGAAGATGTCTCTGCTGTCTCTGATGATTGGAGTGATAAG
The DNA here is from genome assembly GCA_009801015.1 of Silene noctiflora. Taxonomy (NCBI): domain Eukaryota; kingdom Viridiplantae; phylum Streptophyta; class Magnoliopsida; order Caryophyllales; family Caryophyllaceae; genus Silene; species Silene noctiflora. The sequence goes on from VHZZ01000114.1 coordinate 202,454, forward strand.
GAAAATGGCAAACTGGGCGTGGAGGCCATCAATGATGCTGAAATTGAAGTAGAAAAAGGGAAGAGCAGTGTGCAAAGCAAAAAGGCAGAGGCACAAAAAGATGGGTCTCGTGACAGTTCTCCATCTAGTACACCAAAGGCCGCATCGGTGAAGAAGTCATCACGTTTCTTTCCGGCATCATTCTTTTCATTTGCAGCCGTTGGTGGAGAGTTCACACCTGCCTCAGTTTTTCATGATGTCATTGACTCTGCAAAGAAACAACTGCCAAAACTGATTGTCGGGCTATTACTTCTTGGAGCAGGGTACGTTAAAAATTGTATAATTTTTGTCATAAATGAGTACATTTTGTTTCGACTTCTTATGATGTCATTAGAAACAAAAATGAGTCATTGCTAACAATATCTCGATTGTTCATCTTCTAAACCTCTGAAGCGTCAGTGCACCATGTGAGAGGAACCCACGTACAACTTTAATGAATGATGACATGTCCATTTCATGTTACCTGCTGTAAACTTTTAATTAGGTAAATGATTACAGGGTCTCTTATTATTCAAACCGAGAGAAAGCTGGTTTGCTTCTTCAGCAGCCAGATGCGATAACTACCAGTGTTGAAGAAATTCAATCAAATGCAAAACCTCTGATTCGTCAAATTCGGAAACTTCCTAAGACATTGAAGATGCTAATTGAAAAGATTCCTCATCAAGAGGCACGTGGTGTTCCTTTTACCCCATCTCACTTTATTACTGTTTTGGTTTTGTTCATTTAAAAGTTGGTTAATAGCTTACACCTGCTTTTTGTCCAATGTTTGTTCATTGCTCTTTCTTTCTATTTTATTTCCCTCTACAGATTAATGAAGAGGAAGCATCGTTGCTCGATGTCGTGTGGTTGTTGTTGGCAAGTGTGATATTTGTACCTATCTTCCAAAAACTTCCTGGGGGTAACAGCAATATTCTTCTATAACTTCTAAATTTCAAAAGCATGAGTATGGCCCTATGTTTTCTTAATCGTCTCTTTCTTGCTGCTCTTATCTTCAGGAAGTCCTGTACTTGGTTACTTGGCTGCCGGTATTTTGATTGGTCCATATGGCTTTTCTATCATTCGTTATGTTCATGGCACCAAGGCAATCGCTGAATTTGGTGTTGTGTTCTTGCTATTTAATATTGGCCTCGAGGTATATACAAATCTTGAACACAGTGAAAGTAGCTATATTTTTTTTTTATTCTGGATGGTACTCAAAGACAACTATTTAACATCTTGTTCTTTTTGGTAGCTCTCTGTTGAAAGACTAAGCTCCATGAAGAAGTATGTTTTTGGATTAGGCTCTGCTCAGGTAACCAGCATCACCTTTTTCCTTCTGTAAATTTGCTCAGTTTGCAGCTGCTAGGCAAAACTATGTAAATTTTGCTGACTATCAATATTTTGGCGCAGGTCTTGTCAACAGCTGCAGCTATCGGCTTTATTGTCCATTTCATTTCAAGGCAGGCAGGTCCTGCAGCAATAGTAATTGGGAATGGCTTGGCATTGTCTTCGACAGCTGTAGTTCTGCAGGTAGCATCAGATATAGGTCTTTGTTGTTATTACTGGCTTACTGCTGTTGTTTATACTGCATCTTTTTTATATGGTCCATTCTGACTTTGATGGACTATGGTGTCAATTTTGACCAATATTATATTAACAATATCACTAACTAGAAGTTTTGCTAGATGAACAATATGAAGAGAGTTGTTTTGCTGAACTAAGCAAAGATGATTTTACATTGTACTTATGTAGTTATGCATAATATAAAAATGTGATGAAGGTTGTATCTAATTCCTGAAGTATGCGCTTTCATCATGTTTGCATCCTCAACATAAGTTAATTGATATTTTTTCTTTGGGCGCGCCTGATGTAATTCTCTAGTTAATTAGTAAAAAATACCACCTATGTCTAATGATATTTGCGTTATTTGTCCGAGGTGAATTGATAATCCTTAATTGGGACACACATATAAAAGACAACAGTTTTTTGGGATGGCGGCTGACCATATGGATATGTTGTATCTTTGTTAGTGTTTACTGTATATGTGAGTTTATTTATTCTAAAGTGGCATGCATTATTCAATTTTAAGGTTCTGTAGTTGAAGCTTAACAAAAGCAAGAGGGCATCAAGTTTTAAATCCCACCATTAATAGATCTTTATAGAGCCTCACAGTTGTAGAATCTTTAAGAGGGGAAGGAAATGCTCTGGATAAGAACGATCTTTTTTTGCTGTTCTTTTATTCAGTTGTATAATTCGTCTTTTCCCCAACAGACCTGCTTTTTGTTAACATAGATTTTTTAATTTCTGTAACAGGTCTTGCAGGAGCGTGGTGAGAGCACTTCCCGGCATGGGCGTGCTGCATTTTCAGTGTTGCTGTTTCAGGTATATTCTTCAGTATCTTGTAGGAGTTGTAAATTGGTAATATAAGCTCAGAGAGAGTTCACCTTTCATCAACCTGATTTCATTAGATTCATAATATGACTATATGCGTGACCTCTCATTTTGATTTTGTTGAACTTGTTAGTCTAACTGGGACTTTCACGTGACACAAAGCTCTTTATGAACTAAGTGATCCAAGGAACCGAGTGATGTGGACATGTGGAAGACTACAGTATGTTAGTGTGTATAAAATTAGTCCATGAACCATAATTAATAATATCAAATGTTCTGGCGGAAGCTCCATATGTTTGATTCAAAATTAAGATGGTTCATTTCATACGTGACTGGTTATTTGATATTTGATACCAGTCTTCAGTTATAGCTTAATGAGCTTAGAGTAACTTTTTCTCCTACCCCCTTGATATAACTAACTTTTCCCTGCATTCCTTTTCATCCACCAGGATTTGGCTGTGGTGGTTTTGTTGATCCTCATACCTCTTATATCTCCAAATTCATCAAAAGGCGGGGTATTACTCTTCTGTAAATGGTCTTCAAAGTTGTTCTGCTCGAAATTAGATATATCGTCTATACTCTATATACATATGTATTTTTAAATGAAGTAGCCAAAAACCATCCAGAGGCCGCAGTTATGCTGCTTATAGATTCCGATTCAGGTTAATGTATGCTACTTTTTCAGGTTGGGTTTCAAGCTATTGCTGAAGCTTTAGGATTGGCTGCTGTCAAGGCAATTGTCGCCATTACTGCCATTATTGCTGGTGGACGCCTGGTAAGTGGTTGGACTATTGGTGTAAACTATGAAGCTATTTTCATTATTTGTTCAAGAATTATGGAGATAGTATTAATCATTTAGAGAGTGTCTCCTTGATATAACTCACGATTCTGTTGCTAATACTCATTCAAAATAATAAAATATCATAAAAGATACATTGATGCTTCTGTTTCAATGAGATTCTTAATATGTGATTTTGTTATTAGTTATTCCCCGTCCGAGGTTTATCTGCTCTAAAGACTATAGGTTCTCTTAGCTGTTTAGCTGCCTCCTGAATCTTGATTCTATTAACGATTTTTTTTCCTTTTTAAGTTCAAAAGGAAAAAAAACGTACTCGTACTATTTACTGATCCACCCAAGGGTACTTCACCTGAGAAGTGAGAACTTAATTCAAAGTTCAAAAAGTTAAATGTCATTTAGTATCATTAACATGTTATTTAAATTGTTGGGGTTACAGTTCATTTGGATTGAAACAACTATTTGGTGTAAAACTTATTCCTGTGGTCTTTTACATTGTGCTTTCTTGTATCAGATAGACCGCAGAATTGGTGTACTATTAATTTTTTGCTTTTCCATTATTCAGTTTGTTCTTTACATTCCACTGCACAATTTTCATTTTGTTTGGACTATTTACATTTTCGTTAATAATGTGTTTATTATGAAGCTGCTTCGACCAATTTACAAGCAAATAGCAGAAAATCAGAATGCGGAGATATTTTCTGCCAATACACTTCTTGTTATCCTGGGCACTAGTCTACTTACAGCTAGAGTGAGTGTTCATATCTTTGTTAGCTACTCTTATAATATTATGTTGGTAAAGGGCTTGTTAATAGTTGTGCACTGAAATGAAACCTTCTGCATCATGTTTCGCGCAAAAAGATGGGGAATGTTTCTTAGGACATCTCGAGGTCCAGTCATGCATTTCAGTGTTTGTACAACCTTACCTCTTGTGCTTTGAAAGTACCTGCCTATGGCAGGGTAAGGAGGGTCGGATGTACGTATCTCTGTGTTCTCAGAGGCTGTTTTAGGTTAAAAGTTGCTCGAGAATCATCAAACGACCCCAATCTTACTATATAAAAAACACAAACATTTTATTGAGTGATTTTTGCTTTATTCCACCATACTTCAATACCAAAAATTTACGAGGCATTGAGAATATGGAAAATGGTATAAATAAATTTGTCGTGGTTTCCTGCAGGCTGGTTTATCCATGGCACTAGGAGCATTCTTGGCTGGTTTGCTTCTTGCAGAAACTGAGTTTTCGCTGCAGGTTGAATCTGATATTGCACCATATCGTGGGCTTCTGTTGGGACTCTTTTTCATGACGGTAGGTATTGTAATACCTGTCTTGTTGGTATTGACAGTAATATATTTTTTGTTGACAATATGTAACTTCTCAGTTTTTTAGGTCTTTAGTTATCCTGACTGCAGGAGCAGACCTTTTTGTGATACATCCTCCTCGTCAGTCGTTTGTTTATCATGTCTTATTGAAAATTTACTTCTTAGTTAGGTGTTATCTCCATTTTATGTATAATGTTGATCTTGGTTTGTTAGTTTGAGTAAGTCAGGTGACTCATATGTGATTCCTCCTTCCCTCTAAAACCACTTTTCACCCTCAAGGTTGCAAGTAATATAATTATCATGGACCACACATCTCTTGTGCGGACTGTCTGGTTCATTTTATGCGCTGTTTAGATTATGGTTTAGACATCAAGGTAATCTTGACGTGTACTTGCAGGTAGGAATGTCTATTGATCCAAAACTGTTCATTTCAAACTTCCCAACGGTCATGGGGACACTGGCTCTTCTAATTGTGGGCAAGACTGCGTTGGTCACATTAGTTGGAAGATTTTTTGGCGTGTCAACTATATCTGCTGTCAGAACCGGGCTTCTTCTTGCCCCTGGGGGGGAGTTTGCATTTGTTGCATTTGGTGAAGCTGTGAATCAGGTATAAGTTTCTTAATTTGCAGTCATCTCGATGTGTCATTTAATAATTCAATTCCTAGAGCCTTGTTTTTCTATTTGTCATCTATTAGAATGTCCTGTTAGTCTGCTGACTTGTATTCTACTTTGTCTGCAGGGAATCATGTCTTCTCAACTCTCATCTTTACTTTTCCTTGTGGTGGGACTTTCTATGGCCCTAACTCCATGGCTAGCGGCTGGAGGCCAGGTGCTAGCTTCTCGATTTGAGCTACATGATGTGAGAAGTTTACTACCTGTAGAAAGTGAGGTATGATAATCCAAAATCACACCCTTTCTTTTTGATTCCATACCACTTCTAGTTTATTGTCTCCTTCATTGCTGGTATATTTATTAATCCTAATCAGTGATGAATAACGTGCTCAGATTGGTGAAATGAATGGTAATGAGAAATCAGTGGAAGGTGAACAGAGCGATCTATATTGTTCCAAACTCAATAAAATGGATCATCTTAATTAAAATGTGGAAAGAGCAGATTGATACAGTAAAAGTTAGTGTGTCTCACAATATTACCCCTATGCCTCAAAGGCTCCTGCTTGGCAGGTAAGGCTATGCCTTTACCTCCGTGTTGAAAACACAATGAGGTCGTTCAGCTACTTCACATTATACAAGAATCAATCAGTGAGTTGTTATACGCTTATCCCATCGTTCTGCAAAGCCAAAGAATATGGGTTGGCCAGTCAATCATTGGAATTTATTTCAGGAGGAACCGAGATATTCTAACCCATGGACCTTTTCTGTCATAATAAACCTTCCGTAATTTTCTTGTTAGAAAACCTTGGTAATGGATTGTAGTCTCGTGCCTTGTTGGATGCTTCTTATTAAAGAGCGTCAGATGTTTCCGTCTACAACTTTTACCCATTTCTTATCAAGATAGGTGTCTTTCCATTCGAACCACTTGAAAACGAAGCAGCAAAATCTCTCTACCTAGAAGAATGTACTGTTAATGCCTAGAACAAAAGTGTGTTTTTGTTAATCTCTTCCTCGTGGTGTTGTTTCCAGACTGATGATTTGCAAGGTCATATTATCATCTGCGGCTTTGGACGTGTCGGTCAGGTATGATGGCACTAAACTTCTTCTTTGCTACAGATAAGAATTTGAATATACTCTATGTAAACTTGCTTGCGTTTCTGAGTGCCTGCCTCAGTGCCTGTAACTTATCCGTCTTGTTGCAGATCATAGCCCAGCTTCTGTCTGAGCGGTTAATACCATTTGTAGCTCTTGATGTGAGAAGGTTAGCTTTTACTTGCACAAAAACGATGTGGGCATGTTTTCATTTTAGCATTCCTTTTATATGTATCTAGTATTTTACTTCACTTGGCCCTCAATAAATAGTTACCTTCTGAAATAATCTGTTGCCAAATCATTCAAGAAGCATCTCACCAAATATTTGCCTGATTCTTGTGCCATCTATGACTTCAGTGATCGGGTTGCTGTTGGCCGCGCACTTGATCTTCCTGTATATTTTGGAGATGCTGGAAGTCGTGAGGTAAACCAGATTGTTAAGTTCCTGTTACAAGTGATCCCATCTCATATGGTTTTCTACTCTCATTTAGGTCCTTCATAAAGTTGGAGCTGATAGAGCTTGTGCAGCAGCGGTAACCTTGGACACTCCTGGTGCAAATTATAGAACTGTTTGGGCTTTGAGCAAACATTTTCCCAATGTAAAAACTTTCGTTCGTGCTCATGATGTCGATCATGGTCTTAATTTGGAGAAGGCTGGTGCGACTGCGGTATGATTATCATTCCCTGTTCCATTTCTCCTTTAGCTCACTCTGTTTTGCTACCAAGTATAGCTTATATATAGATAGGAAGCCGCACCCTGTTTTAATGGTTCTATTCCATGCATCAAACATTACAACTTCGTATCATAGTGTTTGATCCAAATCTAAGAAGATGATAATGGAACGGATATCCATATTACATATTCATATCGTGGCAAACTAATTTTAGGCAAAAGTGACTGGAACTGATAGTGGCAAACTCGCAATATGTGTGTCCAAATAAGCTTTCAGATAGTGGCAAACTCGCAATATCCCTCACGTCAACTAGCTTTTCATCAACATCTTATTATTGTCCTTAATTTTTGAGCGAAACAAACATGAAAATGCATAAGAAACATGGCTCACATTTCATGAATATCTAGGTTGTCCCTGAAACTTTGGAACCAAGTCTACAGTTGGCGGCTGCTGTTCTTGCACAGGTACGTCTTACTTTGATTTTGTTCTAAACGTGGTGCTACATTTCACTAAAAATACTAACATCCACTTCTTTTAGGCAAAACTGCCAACATCAGAGATAGCAGCTACAATCAACGAGTTCAGATCTCGTCATTTATCTGAATTGACTGAGGTGAGCTCAAAATTATTCATTTGTTTACCAAGCTTTATTTATGTACTATTATGCTTTTATAGTCAGTGTCAGACCTTAATGAGTGGCGACTCCTATATGGATTGCAGCTATGTGAAGCTAGCGGAAGTTCTCTAGGTTATGGATTTTCTCGAGTCATGAGCAAACCAAAGTCTCACCCATCTGAATCTTTGGACGATAACCAAATCGGGGAAGGAACGCTGGCAATGTGATCATGCTACCCAGTTTGACCAAGAATAGAGAAGACAACAAAAGCCTGTAAATGGTTAACACCCTACCCTCATTGGTTTAGTATATAGAAACCGAAAGTAATTCCATTTTTGCTTATTTCATTGATCATGTTTTATTTCCGATCAATGATGGCTCGTCTTCTATGCTCCTTTTTCGTAAAGGGATCTGAAATTTTGGCCGATCAGCTCTGTAATCTCCGCAAATTATGTGTAGCCTTTAGAAGTTTATCCAATCATAAATTGAAGATGAGCTTATTATATGTTACAATTTTTTAATCTGTCCATGCGACCATGCTGTCCATGCCCTGTTTATTCTTTGCTTGTTCAAACATTTAAATTTTGTAAAGAAGATATGTTTACGGTTGAGTTAACGATATTTATGTGAATAACCTGACAATTATTGGCAAAAAAAATAAAAAATGCATAAACGAAATGTTTGAAAGAGGTGAATTAAAACATTTTGGGTATTTTAAAATATTTTCATTACCACTAATATTTTTGAAAAGCGAGGGTATCATGTAGATTTCGAAAAAAATACAAGGTACCGTGCAGAAAACCGTATTATTTTTCTTCAATTATAATAATAAAATTTTAAAACAGGATACTACCTAGTTACACTTTAATAACTGAGCTCCATATAAATTTGGAAGTACATACTCCGTAACTCACAAGAGCACCCAGGAATAATATGGGAAAGGTAATTCATGCTAGTTAATTTAGGAGACTAAATCACCTTAATATTTCATATTTTCCTACCCTAATCTTTTTTTTGTTTTTGGTCAACGAGGCGCGCACTTAGTCGCATTAAAATTGAAGATTAGGGTGAAAGTTTCCGTACGAGAAGTGTTCTAATAAGTAGTAATAACGTTGATCACCAGTTCATAATGGTATAAACAAAATGAATTGAAATTTTTTTACTTGATTTTCAAAATTGTATACTATTCACTATTGAGAGGTAAAGTATTTTTTTTTGAAAATAGAACGAAAAACTCTTGTTTAAGAGATGAGACTATGGTAGTATGGGGTAGAGGATGAATAAAACTATAAAAGGAAAGGGTATTTTAGTCCTTTACTTGGGTGATATTAGTAATTTATGGGCTACACACTAGATGAGTTTTAACTTTAGGAAATAAACTTTCCTAATCCTAGATAGTCTATGATTAATTATTATGGATTAATTATAAAAGTAACAAGAATAATAAAAAAGACTATTTTATTAAACTTTCCTAATCATATATAGTCTAGGATTTCCTAAAACTCC
>VHZZ01000114.1:225413-237004 GCA_009801015.1 Silene noctiflora
ATAACGACACACAGCACTCTCTGGCGGCAAAAGCTTTCATCAAATACTCTCCAGCGCCGGTAGTGCAACAACCTACAATGAAAGGAGTTCCAAAGGGACCTCTTGAAGATGCCCAACAACCTGAGCCATATGTGCCAGCTAATCCTACTCGCCCACTCACCTATAAGAACACAGATAAATATAATAAATTACTGCCAGCTTAGATGACACTGAAATCTTGTTAAAAATAACTAATAACTATTTAATTTCAATTGTCATCAGACTGCTTGTATTACAAGAATAGAGAAAAAATGTATGAATTTACATGGTCCTAATCAAAGTAGCGATCTCATGTGGGGAAACAGTAACTTTATATTTTATTCTCTGATGCAGAAAAGGTAATTAGGATCAGGACGCATGCATAATCAGAGAATACCAACCCATTTCAGCATGATGGTTTTCGTACCTTCATTGCAATACCACCACTAGAAGCTCCAGAAACAATGTGTCCAGCATTATCAACACAAACGACTCCAATAGTGTCCATAATCAAATCTTCCTCAAACGCTCCTGTTGTAGATTCGATGACTGGACTCCCATCGACATCTAGTTTACAGGAAATAGTGATGGATTTAAGTATAAACTCAATGAACTGACACTTTGCTTATTGAAGAGAATTCCGAAGCAAAGATCCAAGTAACTAGATATTGCTAACTGATAAAGACAGGTGTATCCCATCATACCCATCGGCAGAGGGCATGATCAAACTCTGACATAAAACTACATCTCTAACAGGACACCATGAGCGTGAAGTCATATATACTCACTACCTGATCACCAATGCCAACTTAAATTTTGTTACCTAGTCAAAGGACATAATTTGATTGAATAAACCATTCCTTGGTGTATAGATGCCAATTTATAAAGCTTTCTCTTTGGTCTGACGGTTATGCGTGTTGGTGTATCAATTTTCAAGCAAAGATCAAGAATCAAATTAATAAACAAAAAAAGTGACATTTGAATGCACTCCAATCCCATTACAGGAACAAACTCGGAGGAATCAGATTGAAAAAATCGAGCTGTAAATAATTTGCATGTATTGCTGCACTAGCTTTGGCTCATTCTTAATATTTGAACCGAAGAGATCTTAGCCTAGCTTTTGTGACGAAGGTTCTATAGACGTAGTTGTAGGTTCGAATCCCCTTTCCCTTTCTATTGTACTAGCCTTGTGTTATGCCTCCTCTTACACTAAAATAGTAAATAAACTAGGAGATACTTAAAGCAACAGTTCTGGTTTCAGATCATCCCACGATCACAGTGTCATATTTGCATTGTTGAAGTAAAGATGCTCTATTTATGCATATTTGGAGAGGAAAGTACCTGATAACCGACCATTTTCCTGATCCCTGCGGCTAGAAGGTTCCATATAAACACCATTTTGTGTTTTAGCATCATCAAGCATTGCTGTATACTTTTGCCATTGTGCTTTAGTTCTTTGGGTCACAAGCCACTAATTTCATATACAGCAAAATAAGAGGAAGCAGAAATCAGACTAATAAGAAGTGAGAAGATTAACTCACCAATCTACCATGTTCACTAAATTGAAATAGCTAATGAGGTGGAGCAAACCTCTTCAGCATCTTCAATCGTGCTTTCTGAAGAAATTCCCTTAGTTTTAGCCCACTTGCGTGCCCCTTCGCCAACTAGAAAGCTGAGAGATGATATTTAAACAAAGAGTTTTTTGATAACTGCTACCACATATAATCCCATTTTTACCAACTGCTACCAAAGAAAAATTTCTTTAAAAACTACTACCTACATATTAGGTTCGGATAGTAAATCACTACCACATAACCACGAACCTCCAAATTGTGCTTGATAAGACCAAAACACCCCTACTTTAGACACTCATCAGTCATCCCTTACTTACCCACACATTTTCCCTCCCTAACCTAACTTTTAACCTTTTACCCAACAAACTTGATCCCCGACAATTAATGATGACTATGAAGAAGAATTAATACAGCAAAGTTGAGTAAACTGAAAACTGTAAATTATGCGAGTAATAGTTCGGGCAGAAATTCTTCTCCGGAGTGGCCGTTTCATTCTTCACCGTCTGAGATGTCTAGCCACTTGAATAGTTTTTGGCAGAAATTCTTTTCATGATGCGGTTGAGGAAGTCAATAATATGTTGAAACTTCAAATGAATAATTATAATGAAGCCCCTATTCCATCTCATCATGATTCAATTATAATGAAGAATGTACTTAGTAGGTCTGTAAGAGCCTCTATGAAGAATTTTTCGCATTATTTACAATTTTTAGTTTACTCTGCTGTATTAGTTCTTCATCATAGTCATCACTCATCACTAGTTTACAATTTTGGAGGTTCGTGGTTAGTGGTAGTGATTTACTATCCGAACCTAATATGTAGATAGTAGTTTTTAAAGAAATTTTTCTTTGGTAGCAGTTGGTAAAATTGGGATTAGATGTGGTTGCAGTTATCAAAAAACCCTAAAACAAATGCATGAACCAATATTGATCGTCAGTTGGAACTAAAGAGCTAAAATCTGACAGCAATGTGGAACACAAACAACAACATATAAAGAGAGAAGAAAACAACTCCTCTCCAAACTATTTGAATTGGAGAAGCTCAAGAAAGTAGAAGGGCCAAAATGAAATGCATCCATAAGTGGTTTATAGTTCAACTAGAAACATGCTGCAACGGGTTACAAGTCACATTAGACACCTCAAGGTCCTCATTCCTCAACCAAATTAAATGTCTGTAAAATCGTGAGAAAGTGATGGATCCAAAGGAGATGTGAGTAACTTGCACCAATATTAGAGAACGGTGTTTTTATAGGACAATGGATGAGAGAGTATTTGGAACATTTGGGGGATTCCTTCTTCCCCGTGCTGCTAATTTGTTTTGACATGCATACATATATGTGAATTCAGTCATGCGAGCTCATTTGCGTGACGGGGCAAGTTTAAATGTGAAAGTCACTCAGGCTTTCACCAAGGCTTGCTGATTTTACTCGCTTTCCTGTGTTAGATCACAGTAAATTCTTTTGCCAGGACTACATTTTAAGAAACGCATTATGGAAGGATATGGATTCTAAACAGCTGGTAGAAGTTCGTACCTTGGAGGTATCCGACCAAGCAATGAGGATCCAGTCTTTTGTTCCTTAATTAGAGTGGCAGCAATTTTAATGGGATTTCGCACACCTGGTCTAAAACCAACAAAATTTATATAAATAGATTTTTTCTGTTCCAAAATTTATATCAATAGATTAGGCCAGCAATAATAAATGATACCAACAAAAATGTTCTAGGACACCAACTGACTGACAGAGATAATATTTACAAAGGAGAACGTCAAATATGCAGGCAAGTATTCAGGTACCTGGTACTGCCCCGACAGCTGCAAACGCCCCAGAATCCCCATCCATGATACTAGCATCACATTCTACATGACCATCCTCGGTTAAATTTGAACCTCGGCCAGCATTTGTGCAAGGGTCATCCTTCAATACCACAATCACCATATTACAAGAGAAGAAAACCAGCAAGTACCAAAGAAATTCAAATTTCTTACAGCAAAGAACTTTCAAGACAATATATGTACCTCTAAAACTTTAATAGCTGCTTCAACTGCATCTACGCACCGGTCAGAACCCTAACTCAAACAATATGAAAACATAATTAGACAAAAAAAAAAGGGAAGCATTAAACATTAGAAATGCTAGATGTGGTTATTGTTCACCAATACTCCTCACATTTCAATAAAACTAATAACAAGTCTCAATTAACACGGTCCTATTACCGCATATGCTCAATTCCTACCGGCATTCTTTCCATTTCAATTGGGCCAAATACTTTATACTAGTTAGTTTTCAGAATACGATGGAATAAAGCAAATTGCTTGCTAAACTCTTAGCAAGGTGTCTATACATTTTACCGGTTACACCACAATTTTCATTAAGCATCATCCTAAAAGGCGAAAACTGCCTCTTTGTGTTTTTAGCACAGGGATAAAGGTTTGGTTTTGTACATCCGACCCCCTTATCCACTACCCAGCCATTAATACCCTAGCTAAATGTTGCAGAAAACCCTAGCTATGTTGCAGAAAACCCTAGTTAATGTTGCAGAAAACCCACAAACAATTCCACATATTCTCCAAATATAATCAATTTTCCACAAACATAATCTAATTTGTAGACAGTAAATTACACACCCAAATCACAAAAACAACAAAGATCAAAACTTTAATGACATACTAAATAAAACACAACAAAATCATAAAACAAAAGTTGTTAAACAATAAAAGGAGAAAAGAATGAAAGAAACAAAACCTGTAGAAGAACAGATGCAGCAGTAAAACAAGCACGATTCATGGCAGACCTCAGAGGTTTTTCATTAACAGGAGAATGGTAACCTGCACCTACATGAACTGCTACAAAGAATCTATCATTCTCCTCTTCTTCTCCTCCTCTGTCTTTCTTTTCTGCCATTATTGACTAACTATCCGCTGTTCAGTGCCAGGATTTTTAAGCTTTTAAGTTTTTTCGGTTCGTACCCTTGGGTCTTGGAAGTTATGCATAGATCGGACAAGATTGACCCGAATCGATCTGAACCCGTCAAAAGTGTACAATTAGAGTATAACCCGAAAGCCGATTAATGGGACCCAATTTTTTTAGTTGGAACTAACCTGAACCTAAATTAACCCAATTATAATCCTCGTGGAGCATACTCAGAGGTAGACCTGGTAACTGAATAATTGAGTAGGGTACGAGTCGGGTCAGTTGAGTTCAACTCATTTTAGGTATGCATGCACTCGGGTCAGCCGCTCCCGGTTATATTGCACTCAAGTTATTTTTATTGAATTATTTAGAGGTGGATAGTGTGTAAATGAACATTTAAATTAAGTCAAACAGAATCAAGTCAGTTAGGGTTTTGGTTCAAATTTGGGTCATTTGTCATTGTACGGGCCGAATTGAGTCAATAATGACAGTCGACATATATATACCTAAATCCAAAATTGTTATTTACTTACCTTATGAAATTAACCCGACTCATACGCGAATCCAATCTTCTTTTTTTTCTTTTTCTTTTCTTTTTTTTTTTTTTTTTTTTTTTTCAGGGGTTTTCCGGCCCATGTGGCTTCATGCATTCTATTTTCAAGTAAATGATACATACTGTCATACTGAACTGATGATGCCAAGTTTCAAGATTTCAGATCATGCAAGAAAAAACACTATTTGATTCAAAAAAATTGCTGAATTATCATTGATAAGTATCAATAATGTTAGGCTTTTCTGGCTCCGCCATCCTTGCCTTGTTCAACGAGACTATATAGAGTACAAACTGGAGTGCATATCCAGAAGAAATGTTTTCCGACTTATACAAACAAAAATGTATAAAACTATGGGAGCACAAACTCTGAAATTATTTTAAAAAAGGCTTTAAAAATGCACTATGAATTACAACCAAAAATCGAACACAATACAGTATGGGAATGCAATCGTCTTCATTAATCTTTCTTGTTGAGGAATATATCCGTACACTGCTTCCTTGTATCCTCGGGACTTGTAACTGAGGAATGTACAGAAACATATTACGGTGCTTACATGTTTGCAGGAAACGGTATCACAGGATACAGTATCACATTAACATAATGAGAGTGAGTTTCACAGCACGTAGAAATAAATTGCTTACCAGTGTGACCAACTGTCCTCTCTGACTCAAAAATTTCGTGATCATTTCCTCCCTGCGCAAATCAGAATCACATCACATTCAGCAAATTCAGCAAATGATAGACTGCTCTTTCTGTGAGGGTTGGATCAAACATCAAGAGATGTAATGAAGCATATACTGTTCAGCTTTTGACAAAATACCATGTATGATAACAACACTTCATTTTAAGCCGAGAGTTTCCACAAACTAACCATGTTGGACACTAAGGGACGCATCCATGTCCTAACTCGCAAGTAGTAACCAACTACCGAGTCTGAGTAACATAGCTAAATGTAAAACCGATATGACATCTAGGTAGCTGAAAACGAATGAGCTCAAGTTACAGACTTTGAAACCGTAGACTTGGTGATGTTCCCTAGGCCTTATCCTTTAGTAGGATTTACCTTGAGATGAACTCTTATTAACGTGTAATTGCTTTCGGGGAACAAAAAGTAGGCCGAAACTAGGGAAAGGGAAATATAACAATACATAACAAAATAATACAAATATAATTCAATGCTTTACCTCAAAAGTTTTATCACCAAAAAAGTGAATCTCTGTGAAGTCCTCAAGGTACCTTAAACAATATGTCTTGTCCCACCCACGAGGGAAAACCTGTATATAACATTTGAGAATGATTAATAAGAATCCATATGTAAGCTCCAACAAAATCGAGCTATTCCAGAGCTACCTACATCGAAGCTTATCTGTCCTCCAATTGAAAATGTTAGGTTAAAGTGTCCAAATTTCTCCCGTAATATAGACACCATAGTTGAACGTACTTTGTGGACCTGCAATAAGAATCTGTTTAGTTTTGAGCTCAAACATAACAGAAGCTAACTGTTTTTATCCGTCGTCTGAAAGATAAACTCATATGATATCGATGTCACTTGCCTTGTCATACTTTTCAAACTCGTCCCTTTCTTCCTGACTACAGTTTCTTCCAATTGGCGATACATTTATCATTCCATTGCGGAATTCAATGAATGTACCCCTACATAAAATGTTCAGAAAAAAAAGATTAGCTGCAATGTTTAGAGGACTTGCAGAAAAAACAGCACAATCAACATTTACTAGTACCTTTTAATGGGAATATCCAACTCCGCAATGTACTTAAGTGTGAAGTTAATGAACTCCTGAAGGACAATTTATAAAGTTAATGATTTCATTATATGTCGTTTTTAAGTTACAATTCACACCTATCCTCTTTATACAAAAAGGAAGAAAAACAATTTCGAAAGAGTAGCAAATTCTTACCTTGAGCTTATCATCTCCAAGATGTGTCTTCAAGCTCTGCAATATCAAACGTTCATTAAGGCTAAGTTATCAAGATCGTTTTTTTATACACGTATATTTATGAGCTTTAAGATTTTACCATTATGGCAACCTCCTCTCCAGCTTTAAAGGCAACAAGGCCATTCTCCGCGAATACATAATCATAGTCGTTAATAACTGCAAAGCCAATCAAAGATTATGAAATCATATAAAAAACATAAGGATGGTGCTGCAGTACTCAGGATCGGCATTAGAAACCTTTTTTCTAGGAATAAAGTTTAGGGCAGCACAATGTTTCAGACTTTTGACAAAAATCATGACATCTTTTTCTTGCGCAAACATTACATGTAGAAAAGAGTGGAAAAAACCTTGGAAAAAATAAAAGGGTTTCAGAAATGAGAAGCAAACCTGTCTTCCCAAGTTGCTCTGAAATCTTCACCAAGTCAGATCCTCCGACAACTCCAATAGTAACGACCTGAAGTGAGGCACAGATTAACACTCAAAGAAAGGAAGAAACTACAGAATATAAAATTTAATGTTCTACGTATACAGTCTAAACTTGGGTCATCTAGAAACATCCTCTTTATGCTGTTTACTGAAGCATTCAAACGTTTTGGATGGCAACACAGACGCTAACAAGTTAAGAGTTTAAGACAACTGGAATCTGCAAATGCATCAATACCCTACAACAAGTTAAGGCATCAGGAGTTCGGAAGATTACTATTTCCAAAGAAAATAATCTTATTATCTATAGATTGCTTAACTGAAGATATTGTTTGTACCGCCCTACATATTACTTGACAGATTAGTAGATAATCAAGAGGGCAACATAGTACTTCCTCCAACTCAGATAAAACTTCCTACTTTCCTATTTATGGACAAATTAGATTACACTTCCCATCCATTTTCGGACAACGCACTTGTATGCAAAATGACCAACTTGTCCAAAATGTAGGTGGGGTTCACAGTAAAATCAACTACAGTATTATAGACCAAATGACCAACTTGTTCTCAATAGCTACATTCAGGAAAAAAAATTCAGGACATTTCAACAATAAACATCTTCAAAGCCTGCTTAAATGACATCAGAAGTCTAGAAAGACATTCTTCATAATTCAGAACTGTACCTCGCGCAAATCTTTCATGAATTTTAACATCTCTGGTGTCACTTCCTGCAAGTGGGAGACAGAATTATCAGCAGAAGTATTGATACGGAAAATTGGTACCACAAACCGGAGACCAAATAAGAAAACAGGGAAATAAAAGCTATCAGAAATGATGACTCAAATCTACTGAAGATTATTTTTAGATTTGGCAAAAGAATAACAAAATAAGATTCCGAAATCTTGACTGGCATAATCATTACAAAGCAAAAACCATGCACTCATAGTGTACTACCCATTTTATAGCAGAAGATTAACCTCATAGTACTCTCAAATTTACCAAAAGTTCATTAGAACACTGAAGATTCGATACAAGGGAAACACAACAGTTTGGAACCAAACATAAATCATAGCAGACAAAGAAGAATACCTTTCTTGGTGCTGTAAGAGTGCCATCAACATCAAACAATGCAATCACACCTGGCATTTTAGTCGCCATTTAAATTGATAGAGCTACCCTGAAATTGGTTACAGAATTAATTGTTAAGTACGATCAAGTAACGATGAGCAATAATCCACACAATGTAAACTTCAAATGAGCTAGATTTTCCAATAAAGTGCAGTAATTTAAGCACAGATGTTTAATATGGAGCATCCAAGGATATCTGAATCAAATCCTATCTCTCATACATCCACTCTAACTACAGAATACATTCTTTTGGTGTGATCAGAGCCACATGGGTGACAAGGAAGTATAATCACAAGGGAACGAAAATTCAAACTCGTGACCTATCTATCATCCAGAAATCACTAGGCCAAGACCTCACCGATGTAGAGCATCTAAGAAATATCAGAATCAAATCCAACAAGTCTAGTACATTTTTTTGGGTGTGAATGGAGCCAAGAGTAGAGAGATTCGAGTATGCGACTTATCGTCCAGAGATCACTAGGCCAAGACCTGAATTGTAAGTTTCTAACTATAGATTAAAGTATACACACACTGAATCACTACATTTAGACCAACAGATTTCCTGCAGGTTCATTACAAAATTCCATCAACCTCCATCCCATCACATAGACAAAACCATGCAGAAGATTTTTTAAGCAAAAGTGATTCTTTAGTGTTTACTGTATAATTGAAGCCAAAGTTCACAACTTTTTCACATCTATGGTGCATAAATGAAGCAAATTTACGATTCTACTAATCTAAACAGATGATTAAACCAATGTAAAATAACAACCAACATTAGATTACAGCAATTAAGAGCAATATCAAATAAAAAATTCATCAAACAGACATTGCTAATCAATACCAAATCCAAAGCATAAACAACCCAGAACAGTAACAATTCCAAATTGTAATTTACAGTAATAGATCAAAGGATGAATGAAAAATTAACCTTAGAAATCAATGGAGGTGCAAAAGAGAAAAGCTTTCCGTGTGAAACAAGATTTTAAGATAAAAGTATATGAGATCTAAATCTCAAAGAGGGTTTATATACTGTTACTCCATTATCAGTCCCACTTGACTTTGCTTCTAACAGTAATTTAAAATTCTCCCAAATATGAATTTTTGACTTTTCACTCCAATCAGATTTTACTCGAGGCAATTTACCCTCTTACATTTACCTTTTGTTTTCACAGTAAACGGGTTATTCGGATTAAGTGTGCATTGTACTTCTATATGTTCTATTTCAAGTTCGAATAAGTTACTGGGCCGTAAAAAAGAGTACGCCTTGGCAAACTAGTTACACAAATTAAATTCTTAAACATTATGGGGTTCGATACTCGATATCTAAATATGGATAATATTCGTTTTTATTTTGGGTTGAGTTACAATTGTTTATAATTACTACCAAATCCAAGCTCAAATAACCTACCATAGTAAAAATTTAACCAAATTAGTTGAATGCCCATCAAAATAGATAAATGGAAGTTCAATTTTATAGTACCAATAACATTTAAAAAAACGCAAATTATACTATAAGACCACAGTATGTATATGCAACCACTTTAAAAATGACAATCTTAAATTAAAAAATGACCACCATTTTCTATAAATATAAAATGATCACTTTTTATCTGTCACACCATACAACAATCGCACACAATAATGGTTAAAAAAAACGAGAATTGTACCTTGAAAAGTTGGAAAGAATTGGGAGAAAAAGTAAGTGAGATTGCAAAATTGCAATTGGTTTGTTGTTGATGCAAATGTATGTAAATTGTGATTTGCCAAACTTGATGTAGATGTATGTGTGAGATCTGAATTTGATTGGGCAATTTATATACAAGAAATACTAGAATACGAGTCCACTTGGGTCTGCTCAATTGTTAGGTTTTTCAAGGAATATTCCTTACCATATGAGAAATATTGATTTTTGAAAGGTGGGAAACGAGGACAAAAAGACAACCTATTATGAATACCGTCCAAATTATAAAACAAAGCGTCTCCCTTGTGACGGGTCGGATCCTTGTGACGGATAATGTCACTCACAAAACGAATAGGGGGGACAAGGTGGGGGCACCCCCATGTGCTTTCTTCTCTCCTCTTATGGGCATTTTGTGAGACAAAAAGGTATCCGTCACAAGCTTGTGACAGATACCTTTCGTCACAAATGAGAATTTGTCATTATAAAATCACAATCGAAGACAGACACTATTCATCACAAGTTGAAGGCGGATAGTGCCCGTTATAAGCAAGATGCTTTGTTATAAAATTGGAGAATAAAATTGAGGCCACATATTGTTGGTGAGGATAATAAAATTTCGAACTTTTTGGAAACGGTATGGTAAATACACTACTTTCAAGTTATATTCTTCACGAGTAATCTTAGTAAATAATACTACCCACTTTTTTCACTCCATTAAAATCGATGTATACCGGGGACAAATAAAGCTTCTGAATTTTCAACGTAAATACACAACTTTCATTATCGATAAATCAGGATGAGCGATAATTAAACTAGCGGCATGAAAACAAAATGACATTATGGCCGAACAAACTAGGTTCCGACTTACGACTGGGCTGAATTATTTGGTAAACTGAGCACTAAGATCGGACACACGACACGGCGGCTAAGTCAACCTTTTGTTGAAATATACATGCACCGACACCACCAAGTGCAATCTTGGTTGAAACATGCACAGCAATTATGAAGCGATACACATTTTTGGGACACGGATTCAGACTTAAAAAATGACAAAATAGAGCATATGCTGCTGCCTAATTGCATCCAACAACCTCAACTAATCACCTTTTTTAATTTAAAATAATCGTATACAAATCAATGGAACAAAGGAAGTATAGTAAGGACGACTGTTCCTATCTTGCTGAAAACCCGTTACTACTTACTAATAATACAACAGTTTGAATCAAATAGATAAATAAAAGAAAACCTTTGACCAAATCGACGCTGGTTAAAATCTTATCTTTATTAATACAAGAACATTTAAAGCATTCTCATTAACCCACGTCATTATATGCGGGTTTTTTTTT
>VHZZ01000114.1:238029-265189 GCA_009801015.1 Silene noctiflora
TGCATATGAAATTATATTACAATTAGAAAATCTTAAATATGATTAGTCCTTATTTTAAACATTATTCAGAAATAACAACATTTGAAACTGCAATCTAGTGCAATTTGCACGGGATTAAAACTAGTACACATTAATAATAAAACGGATTAAAACCGTCACGGTCGTAAATCAAAAGGGTGTGACACGATCATTGATAAAGTACAAGCCAGAAGGGGATCCTTGAGGCACCAAGGCTTGTCTAACAACACGACCAGCACCTTCTTCTATAGGCAAGTCACCAGCATATCCATTGATATCGGTCGCAATAAAACCAGGGCAAAGGCAGTTGACGATAATTGACGGGTTTTCCCTGGCTACTACTCTTGTGTACGCATTCAATGCCGCCTTTGACGCAAAATATGCTGCCAGGACTGGTATCCACCCTTTCTCCGGAAATGTGCCTTCCTTGAAGTCTATCAGGAACTCGCTCACTATCTCGTCGATTCTTTCTTCTGTTAGCTCCACGGCGTTTTCTAGGACTCCTCTGATCCGCTCATTTTTAATGTACTATACCAAAAAAAAAAAAATATATCAGAAAAAAATGTCACGATGGTCTTTGAGCAAACGCGCCACTACATAATCTCCCAACTTTGGTTAAAAGCGGGTCAAGAAGAGTTACGAAGCACTTCCTCCGTTCCATGTTTACTTTGCACAAATATTAAGAAAGTAGGGTATCTCTATCCACATAAGGAAACGTAAACAATCAAATGGAACACGGGAAGTACTAATTAATGATCACTTAAAATTTGGGACAGGTTAGGTTTGCAGGTCGGATCAGATTTTGACAGGCCAAAGCGTAATCATGTGCTTGTAATATAGACACAGTGAATATACAGAGGACTTACAGAGAGCAACCCTGATAAAGAGGAAACATTGATGATCCTTGGAGAATCTGATAACTTAAGAAGATCAAGTAAGGCTTTGGTAGTCGTTTTGACACCGAAGTAGTTCGTGTTTAAGCATTCTTGTGCCTGCTCATATGTTTGTGTTATCATATCCTTAGACAAGCCCTCAAACTCCGGCTGCACCGTGAATTACAACAAATACGTTCATTTAGGATTGCAGGATCATAGAATAGAAGGATGCAGACATGCAGTAATGGGTACTTACAAATCCAGCTGCAAATAAAGCATCAAAGTCAGGAACAGCGCCAAGGATCCCGGCATTGTTTACCTACAACCATCACAGAGGTTTCAGAATTCAGTATGGGGACTCTAGCATCAGCAGCCCTGACTTACACCGGGTAACAGATTGACAGTTTTCCGAGCTAGGGCCTATTGAGGTCTCGAAACAGATTACCCCTCGTAATCAGATTGACAGTTTCCCGTGCTGACTAAGATCAATAACTAATATAGTCAAACTGGATAAACAAATACTCCGTACATACGTACCAGGATGTCGAGCTTGCCAAATTTGGCCTTAACAAAATCAGCAAGAGAAGCAACACTTGTGGGATCAGTAACATCAAGTTGATGAAACTCAAGATTTTCGGAACTAATCCCCGAGTTTTTAAGATTTTCAAGGGCTTGTAATCCTCTTTTTTCATCTCTAGAAGTTAAAACTACAAAAACTCCCTGAGATGCAAGTTGTCTGCTAACTTCTAAGCCTATTCCTTTGTTAGCTCCTGTAACCACTGCATACCTACAGGTCCACAAACAGTCCAAAATAACCAAGTGTTACGGACATACATACTCGTATGGTAAGACGGTCTTATATGATATTTTGTCGGAAATTTTAAGCATAATTATGTGTATAGGTAGTATTACATACCTTTTGTTAGCAAGAAATGAAGATGGTTCACCCATGATTGAACAGACAAGTGAGAAACACACACAAAGGAACTACAACACTATGATCAACCAAGAAGCGCGTAAGAGGGTCCGATGTACTTAAACTTACCTTGCGTTAAAAATACAAAGAGACTGTTTTACGACTAACAAACAGTGAAATACAAAAAGTTGACAGACAACACTAATATATATATATATATATATATATATTTTTTTTTTTTTTTTTTTTTTTTTTGTTTTTGAATACTAGGCCACAATAAAACAATAAATACAAGTATTGGATGGATGGAGAAAACATTTCCACGTAGAATTGAGTAGTATGCATGTTAGATAATTGGCTTTCGTTTGTTGGACGGTTACGCAAGGATTAAAGTTGACAGGTATGTAACTAGAATTGATGTTGCATCCATTTAAGGTCTTGTTACGACTTACGAGGATGTTTTATTCCGAAACCAATTCAAATACTCGTGATCGTATATTTAGTACGGAGACTATAAGAGGCTTGGCTAGCAAGACTAAAATGTGTCTCCGAAAATTTGTTAATTAACCACGTCCTTATTTGAATGGCTTTACATTTAACCGTAACATGATTTTTCAAGAGACTTACTGAAGGAGAATAACAACCATATATAAGGCACAAAATTAGAATGTTATGACTTCATTATTGGAGTAGAACAGGCCTGAAGGCGAACCATGAGGCAATAACGCAAGTCTGACAGCACGAGCACCGCCTTCTTCAGGGGGTAAGTTGCCTGTATTACCATTGATACTTGTTTTGACAAAGCCGGGGCAAACACAGTTGATAATCAAAGAAGGGTATTTCGCAGCTATTATCCTTGTGTAAGCATTCAGAGCTGCTTTTGACACAAAATAGGCAGGCAGTTTAGCAGGCCACCCTTTCTCTGCAGATGACCCTTCCTTGAAGTCTCTCAGAAACTCCTTCAAAATCTCGTCAACTCGTTCTTCTGTAAGGCTATCGGTATTACTCAGGACTCCCCTGATTTGTTCATTTGGTATATTCTGAGAGTAAAGCAACAGAAGGAATGTAAATATGACGCAGAGAGCGATTTTCATGCAGCAAGTTATATGATAAAGTAAGGAATGAGATAGAGTAACAAAAACAATACAGCAAGTTTTCCAACACCAGAAGAGACATTAACGATTCTAGGACAATCGGAATTTTGCAGCAGAGGAAGCAAAGCTTCAACGTTTCTTCTAACACCATAGTAATTAGTTTCGACACATTCTTCAGCAAGCTCGTATGTTTGTTTAAGGATGTCAGAGTAGCTCATTGTCTGCTTCTCTGTCGGCCTAGGATTCGCATACTACCAACCAAGTTCATCAGCAGAAGCATACATGAAATTCCTCCAAGAAAACACTTTGAACGAAATTTTATTAAGGTGGTTAAAAAAATTAAAATACTCACGAATCCAGATGCTATTAAAGCATCTTTGTCAGCAGTGGCTCCAAGGACTCCTGCATTATTCACCTACAAAAATCCCAAAGGTTGAAAGTTCGAACGTTTCAACATCTAAAACTCAAGGAGGAGTTTCGGTTGAAGAGCTATTAATGAAACAATAAGAAGTGAGCTACGCAGCTTTACTCTTTAAATCTTAATGAACACTTGTGTTATTTCCAAACCGAGTAGTAAAGCAAATCACATTACTAAATTAAGATAAAAATACGTACGAGGATATCGAGCTTGCCAAATTTGGCCTTGATGAAATCAGCAAGAGATGCAACACTTGTGGGATTAGTAACATCAAGCTGATGAAACTCGAGATTGTCGGAACTAAGGCCTGATTTCTTAAGATTTTCAAGGGCTTCCAAGCCTCTTTTTTCATCTCTAGATGTTAATACTACAACTACTCCCTCTGTCGCAAGTTGTCTGCAAACTTCTAGGCCTATTCCTTTGTTTGCTCCTGTAACCACTGCATACCTACACAACACAAAAACGTAAGGACGCTACGTAATACTCAGTACTCTGTAATTGACAGTCAAAACTGGAAACCAGGTAGTCTATGGACGGACAGAAGAAGTGGTTATACTGTAAACGCACCTTTTCGATGCCAAAAATGGAGATGTTTGAGCCATTATTGCAAGAGCTATGAGAGCTGAAAAGCAAAGAGGTTATTTAAGGATGTTTGAGCCGCCATAATCAAACGCTTGACATCAGCATAGGTTGGCTGCTGATAACATTTTTTACTTTAAGGTATTGTCCTGGTTTAACCAACAAGTATAATACAGCTAGGGGCAGGTATTGTCAACTAATCAGACAAGAGTTTTAGTTGAGGTTTGAGCCCCTTTTGCTTAGATGCTTATTATGTGCCTAATTCTTCGACTTTTAGCATTTGGCAGGAACAATGCCGAATCAGGGAGAAATAGAGAACGGAGTGAAATTATTGAGAATACACAAAAACCCGATAAAAGAGGGCTTTCTGAAGGATTGTGGGGGGAGGAGATGATAATCACAGGCATTCGAAGCTGTAATAGGATCCTTTGATATATACCAACAGGGCAACAGGCGTTCATGTCTCCTAATATTAACCAACATGCAGCCAATTTACGCATATGAAGAATGGTAGCACTGTAATGGGATCCGCCAGAAACAAGATCAGGTGTACAAATCAGACCCAGATTTAAAAGGTATAATTCAAAGTTGACACGGACCCAACATTACTATATATATTTGATCGGACAAAGTTAAATGTTGCAATGACCATAATTCAAAATCTGATTTCTTATCCAAAGCTCGTAATTTGATCATTTGACGTGCTATTTTATGACGTATTGAATCTTTGTTTACTTTGTCTTCCTGGGGTTCAGAAACAATTTGAACTGACAGAATTACAGAAACAAACATGGAAGGACCAAGATATGTGCTTCTTTATAACCTCAAATTCATCATAACACATTAGGCTTTACACGAGGGAATGCAAATATGTTCATCGCATCTTTGAATATAAATTTGTTATTGCTACAATTTGGAGCAATGGCATTACATCAAAATTCCATAGATGTCCTATCCTAGGCAAGATCCAGTATATTGGTAGATATCCCCCAGCTGACGATCATCACATCAGCAAGATCGATCTTGAGCATCCAAAGTCACAACACAAACTTGTATAAGTTTACAGTTTAGAAGGCAACATACAGCAAAGGCGTAGATATCCAGAGTCCCGGCCTAAAACATCACTCTTCGCTGATTGTAGATGGAATCTGGGACTTATTAACGAGCGATTCTATTCTCTGATCATCAGAACAAAACATACGGTTAGAGATATGTGAAAGATGCACCAGCTAGATGATATGGGAAAGATGCATCAGCTAGATAATATGTGAAAGATGCATACATCAGGCAATAGGAGAATCAACTATTCTCAAAAAGAAAAACACCAAACAATGACAATGTAATTTGATGAAGGCATTTTTTTAAATGATATTCTCTTGCGGTAGATAGCCATTTGCGTAAAAGCAAGAAATAAGAATAGAATTTCTCAACTGTACAACGCAATGCAAAGCATACATCAGTCTTGTTTTGTTTTTTTCCTGTTTTTCAAATATTCCCTCCCATAAAAAAATAGAGGGAGTAAATCAAACATAGCCTCATACTATCAAAACATCCAGAGTTCCAATCATATCCCCAAGTTGTACGCCACATCATCATGTAATATGGTTATTTCTTAATTGATGTAAGCTCCTTGAAACTCTAACCTAAACCTTTTTTTCTATTAAAATGGTGAAGGCAAATATCAACGGCAATGAGTACAAGTTCAAACTCCTCAAACTTCTGTCTATAAGTTTTTCGCTTTCCATCATAGAAGCAGAAAAAAGAAAAGAAAAGAAAAAAGAGAGAGATCCACACCTTGACAGAGTTGTTCATTTCTTCTATTTTTTGTAACAATAGATCTCCAGAAGCTATTCCTCTCTGCTCAGAAGATCCAGCCTGCATTCATGGAAAACATAAGCATAACTCGTAAGCTAGACATATGAAGGTTAGACACATTACATCATCAAGCTCTGCTCTGTCATTATTAAGGAGTAGAAATGTCAAACATCATACATATAAAATCAAGCTCATGAAAGGGAGTTTTGGGAGAACTAGGAGTACAGGAGGTTAGAGCAGCTAATTCTAGAACCCACTACCGACATGTAGCTTAAATTTCCATAAGAACATATCCTAATGGTAAACCACAAAGATCCCCATACTTGGAGCACTATGTCTTCAGATCCCATTAAATCATCAAGTGAAAGGAGCCACGCAGCAATATCCATTAGGAGAGAGTTACAAACTTATTAGAGTCCTTCAGTAATATGGCAAACCAGCAAACCACCAATCATGGAAATCCAAGGCAAAACTATTTGTATGATATGAGAGACCATAAACATCAATGATTCCGTTGCGAGAGACCATTAATATCAACGAGTCGGTTATAAATCAACAGAACACTTAGTGACTTCTCTTTCCGTACTAATGTATTTCATCACCTCTCTTCACACACCAAAACAGAAGATGTTGCTATTCTAACATCAATGAAAAGTGTATCTTTCCTGCCAAAAGAAACATGATTTGGGAATTTATGCACAGTAGTGAAACAAAACTAATGTTTTTATAAAGGGAGAATGTTCTGGGTACTTCTTAGCGAGGGCAAAAAAATCGGAAATCAAAACAGAAAACCTGGTTATTACATGGTAAGATCGTTATTCTCCAAAAACATTGAAGGAATCATTACAAGTTATAAATCACCCTGATAAATGAAAACACAAGGTTCTTAAAACCACAAGCACGATAACCTAATGGGATCAATATTACTTTAATGAAAATAAAGAGATTTCTATAGTCCGGTGCTGTAAGTTCAGTGGTGCAGAAGATCTAATTTAAGCATTGGTCCCAAACATTTACTGTCATGCATTTATCACGTCTTAAATATTCAGACGACCAACATACCTTCCAGTTCTTCCTCTCAGTTAAGCAGGATGTGTGGATCATGGAACCTCCGGTATTGTGGATAACTTTGGCAGCTTCTGTAATTATGACCTGTGAGCATAGATGATATGATCTAAAATAAAGTAGCTAAGTCACATAACCGTATGAAGAATAATCCTGTACTTGGAGCAGTTCAAGAAAAGCAGTTAAAAATCAGAGTAATGTGACAAGACTACTTTGATATTACCTTCCTCAGAATTCCTGGGTTGGATACTCCTTGAAACTGTAGTTCATCCACAGGCGCAGCTTTACCACGTGATACGCTCTCTACTCTGAACGTGTGTAACCCATATACAGATTGTAAACAGCCTGAATTTATCAAAACACATTGTGCCGGGATAAGAGGGTCGTAGTACCGACTAATATGTGACTCTCAAATGACAACTACATTATTGAACATTTACCCATTTTCACCGTAACATGAACAACAAACTCTATCCTCAGAGCAATGTTGAATACAACAACCACGTTACTCATGTTCCTCAAAGGCTCCCACAAATAGCAAGGTTACGGGTTGAATGCGCTTAGCCTTACTCAGTTACCCCTAATCTTTTTTTTTTCCAGATGACCCATAATAAAAATTGCATCAAGTATCACATCAACTGGCTGGAAATTGAGTTGAAAACTGCATCGATTGACTGCTATTTCAGAATAATAAGAAATCTAAGTAACTTCGCGTGCTATTCTGCTTTATTCCATCATAGCCCAAAAGACCATAATCGAAGAATAATGATTCTTTCACAACATATTCCAGCCAAACAATAAAAAATAACGCAGGAAATACAATAAAAATCAGCTCAAACTCTGACCTTGCTCAATAATAATATCAATGACCAAGGATAAAGGCACGCGCCTCTCTATTGTCACCGTCTTCCAACAGGTATAAACGACGGTCTAGATACCTGCAGTAATTGCAATTCACTGATACTCATATCAATCTAATAAGTAATAACCCTTCCTCAAAACTACCAGAAAACCAAGTTCAACAGCTACCTTGTATATGATTTCAGAAGCCGTAACAAACAGCTTGCGCGAAGAAAGATCCTTCTGAAGCACATATCTAAAAACAGGCAAATACAGCAACATAATAACCCCAACACCCCAAGCTAAAACCAAGAGCAACGATATCGAAAGCCAAATAATCGTATCATATTGAATGTAATTCCCTGCAAGCTCATCAAACGACGCCGTATATACAATCTGGCTATAATCATTTGCTTCTTCATCATCCTCATCATCTAACCCTCCTAGTGCATTATCAGGAAGTAATATATCCGTCTCCGACCCGAATCCGTCAATGCTCCCCATAAACATCTTTCACAGATTGATATACGAATTACCTAAAATTATAGCAAATCAACAACAATCAATATCACACATCCATAATCAATGCAATTTAACAGTTTACATTGATAGATGAATATTAAATCGTAGCAAATGCATATAAAATTGCGCGAAATTTAAGAATAAATGACAGGAATCGTAAACGAAAACAAATGTTCAAGATTCTTAATGGAGTAAATGACAATGAAAATGGATTATGAATGAAAGAATTTACCTGGTAGCGATGAATTAATCGAAAGATTGAAAATTTGGGGGTAAAATTATGAAATTAGGGTTAATTCGTTGAGAAAGATTCAGAAATTTGAATCAGTGTATCTGTTGGACTGTAGTTCTGTAGTATAGAATCTAGAAACCAAACAAATTGTAGACACGTTTCATTTCATTTTATTTTTTTGCTAGCTTGGTACCTGTCCATCCCGATCAATTATTTACATTTAGTTTTGACACGAGTAGACAACAATCTAGCAAAGAAAAGACGTGCCTAGGAAATGCAAAACGTTAGAAAGGCAACATACTCTCGAGAGCAAAGAATTGTCTGAATCGCGTAATGGAAAACAAAAATCGATCAAACCCGAGGGAGTTGCAACACGTAATTTATGAGTATTTTGTTTTTACGGAAAATTTATATCCATCACTTGGAATTTTACTTGGTAGGCCACGAAACATATGCATAATCATTAATCAAAATAAATGTTTTCGGGGTATTCTACTAAAAAAGTCTATTTAGAAGGAAAAAAACAAATATTTCATATAGTGCAATTATTAGTGGACATAAAAAAGAAAGTTAGCTAGTTGCCAAAAAACGAAAAAAAAAGAACGTCGACTAATTGATTCAATAGGAAAATCCAAATTGCACTCTATTTTTAACATAATTTCAATTCAGTTTATTTTAACCCATCATTTATTCTAGTTTGTTTAAAACAATTTAGATAAAAAAATACAGTAAGTTCTCACTCTTGTTTAAGAAGACAATATCCTTTTTAAATTTAAAATAAGCCGTATGTATAATTGACGGGATAAAAGTAGAACGGAGATGTATATGACGGATAATATCGTCCTAAGCGAAACTTAGCGAATTTCGTTACGGGTCATCCAGAAACGACGAAACTCGGAATCAAGGAGGACAATTAGGGAAGTCCAACTAGCAACTGAGTAGGCAACGAATATTCTTCAGTTAAACTATGTCAAATGTGTTCTGTCATGTGTTGCTGTTACTTGCAACTAGATTTCCCAGGTCTTTGGCCTCCACCTACCAAAATATAACAACTAGATTTCAGAATTCTTCTCTGTTCTTCTTGTCTTCTTTTAACTCTTCAACTTTGGTCAAGCTTCTTTCTCTACCCTTCTTTTTATTTCTCTCCTTAATCCCAGGTACTTTAATGTTTATTTTCTTAATTTCATTGTTTCATTCTTGTTAATATGATTAATCCTCAATTGGGTTTGGATTAAAATTTAGTAAATTGGTTAAAGTTGTGTTCTTTTTGCATTTTATTGGATTTTTGTTATCTGGGTTTCTGCAATTCTGTGTTGATTTTGGTTTGATAACAGCAAAATTATGCAAGAAGTATAGTTTATGTAGTAATCTGTGCATTGTTTTGTATTGGTCCTGAAAAATTATTGATCTTTGCTCTTAATTTATGGATGATAAGGTTAAAGACTTAAAGATATAAGCTTTTCAAGAAATTAGATTATGTTGATCACCCTTGTATTTTGTGGAGGAGATTCTGTTAATCTGAACTAAGTTAGTCGAGTTGTAAAGAATGGAACTTTTCGAGTTTTGCATGTGTGATCAAGGGTTTTGGAATTTGAAAGGGACGGCCGGACGGGGTTATGTGATGGTTAAGACTTAAGTATGTAATACGGTGAGTACTATGGAAATATCAAGGAATTCTGTAATGGTAGCAAAGTATAAGGAGAGGGGAATATGCATTAGGGGTGACAGTTCCAAGATAGAACTCGCCAACTCGGGTTGTTTGTGATGAAATGATATGAGCTTGAACATGCAGAAATTGGTTGGCTTGGCTTTTTAAAACGGATTTGCTGTAGACTTGCAGAGTTCTTTGAAAAGGAGATCAGGTAATACATCGCCATGGAAAACGCTAAAACTCTGAAAGTGATTTATAAGGTAATACTATGATATTGTTCTGAAATGTATCATGGATCCTCACAGTAAACCTTCAGATAGCATTTCAAACAATGATGAAGATGCGTGTATATTGAGTTATTTGATGCATGTACTGTCTGGGGGTTGGAGGTGATCTTGACAGTTATCGCAGCCTCACAGGATCAATGAAAAATCAAGCTGCCCTGAAATGTGATGGGTTTTTACTAGCTTAAGAATGTGGTAAATACTTATAACAGTAGCATTTTTGTCCGTGCTGAATAAAATAGATGAGGTGCAATTGTAATCTAACAGTAGCTTCCTACAGCTGGTTTCCTGCGATCTTTGTCACCGAGCTTAACTCCAACATGATATCTTCTAAGACGGCGTTTTTCATTTACAGTTGGCTCCCTCTGGTCTTCTCAAGGAAGGGCTGTCACGTTGAAGGATTCCCCTAAGTCCGTTTCATAATATTGGGCCATTTACCAAGTTGCACAATTTAATTGATGTGTACATGGCTAAGAAACAGCACATTGCAATATATACGACAGCCAGTCTACCATGGTTGACAGGCACTGCTGTGAATCCATTGTTCCGTGCTTGTTATCTAGCAAAAGATGGAGAACGAAATGTTACGTTAGTAATTCCTTGGCTGTCTCCAACTGATCAAGGGCTTGTATACCCTAACAACATACATTTCAAGTCAGCCACAGAGCATGAGGCATATGTGCGCAAATGGCTTGAAGATAGTACTAAATTCATTTCTCGATTTGATATAAAGTTCTATCCTGGAAGGGTAATTACTCCTTATTAATTAAATTACAGTATGTTTTAAGCTTTCCTTGTCTTATAGTTGTATGATTTATGATTGTCTAGACTAATTCGGAATGTTACCTGTTATGCAGTTTTCCACCGACAAAAGAAGCATTCTTCCTGTTGGTGATATTACAGAAATCATACCTGATGAAGAGGCAGACATTGCTGTTCTTGAGGAGCCTGAGCATCTAACTTGGTATCATCCTGGAAGAAAATGGAAAGCAAAATTTCGGATGGTAGTTGGGGTTGTCCACACCAATTATTTGGAGTATATTCGACGGGAAAAGAATGCTGCTGAAGCATTTCTTGTAAAGCACCTCAATAGTTGGTTAGTCAACATCTACTGTCACAAGGTATATATTCTTCATCTTTCTTTTGTTGCCACATCTTCTCTTTATTGCTAAATCGTAACTTCCACTCAAGTATGGCCGATATACACATACTTAATGGTTATATTGGAAATCAAGCAGCTCATCAAAACTGACGTATAAAATGACAGGTAATAAGGTTATCTGGAGCCACACAAGATCTCCCCAAGTCCGTGATATGCAATGTACATGGAGTCAGCCCCAAATTTCTCGAAATAGGCAAGCATAAAAAAGAAGAACACGAACAAGGGAAACCTGGCTTCAGTAAAGGGGCGTATTATATTGGTAAAATGATCTGGAGTAAGGGATATAGAGAGCTGCTTAAACTCCTGAAGAATAATCAGGAGGAGCTAGCTGGCTTGGAAGTCGATCTCTATGGTAGTGGAGAGGACTCTAATGAAGTCAAGGAAGCTGTGAAGAAGCTGAAACTCTCTGTAAGAGTTCATCCTGGACGTGATCACGCTGATCCTTTATTCCATGAGTAAGCTCGACCCTCATCTCTTTATTTTAATGATGCTGTAAACGGTTATTTTCGTAAAATCACAAGGATAATGTTGGTTAGATTTCTATGTTGACCTTTACATGCCTCGGCCATCATTTCAGCTACAAAGTGTTTCTCAATCCAAGCACAACGGACGTAGTCTGCACTACAACAGCAGAAGCATTAGCCATGGGAAAGATTGTTGTGTGCGCGAATCATCCATCCAACGAATTCTTCAAACAGTTCCCTAATTGTCGAACATATGACACTGACGAAGGCTTTGTTGCCTTAACATGCAAAGCGCTCAGTGAAGAACCCGCTCCATTGAGCGACTCGCAAATGCACGAGTTATCCTGGGAAGCAGCAACTGAACGGTTTTTGAAAGCTGCTGAGTTGGATCAAGGCACAATTATAAAGACACCATCGAAACTACCCTCTACAAATTTGGCCTCTTTATCATCGTCTCCTAGTTTGAGAAAGAAATGGGAAGATGCATCTGCTTACATACATACTGTAGTCGTAGGTAATGAGTTGAGCCGTAGGGCATTTGGTGCCATCCCGGATACCCTGTATCCTGACGAAGAGCTATGTAGAGAGTTAGGGCTGCCTTCTCATCCTGCGACAAAGTGCTGCACAAAATGATCATTGAAGAGAGATACCCTGAAATTTTGATTTAATCTAATTGTTTTTTGCATGGTTACTTGTGTTTGTGACGATGTAACCCGTCTGAAGCCATCTTTGGTATCTTCATACAGTCTTTTTGGCTTTAATTTGAATTTTGGCAGTCTATAACTTACCATGTAGCAAGAATTGAGCATCCTATGAATGGCTTTCTTTACTGATGTCGTACTGTGTTGAATAACAAATTATTCACCAGCAACCGCATATCTTAAGGCATAAACATTGGAAGGCTCGGATTTGGACCCTTGAACAGAGGTATGATATATTCACCACTTAAACGATAAGCCTATGCGGGTCAAGGGCGAGGTCCCATCCATCCACAAGTTATGATCTGTTATGTCGATTACTAACACAGCTACATTATGTTGATTACTGAGGGGATGTACGACTTAATAACCACTTTTAACAATCCTATACGCTAAAATTAAAGAAATTTAAGAGTTTCAACCCAATAGTCAGTAACTGCACCAAGTAAGTTATCCGATGTATGCATAAACCTCGAAAATACTCGAAATATGAAAAGAAACACTAGCTTTCAAAGGTGAAAGAATATGGCTAATACAAAAACTCAACTCGATTCAATCCATCATTGATCTTAATTCTCAAAAATAGTTTGACTGAGGTAAATCTTGAAACAAAAGGGGGGTAAAACTACACTCAGATTGATGACAAAGGGGAAATAAGCACACATTGATCTAAATGAAAATATGGAGGGTAATTAATTAAGCAACTTCTGGGGATGTTGAGTGATCATCAATGTGTTAGTATGAAGACTCCTTCCATCCACCGAATTCCTCAGCTTCTATATCACGAGCATGGCCTCTCTGCAATTGAATACCGAGATCAATCATGTAACAAAGTACTTATTCACGAGAAGTGCAATGACTTAGCATGTTTGAATGAATCTATGTTGATCAAAGTCGCATAAAGGAAGTGTCATGTTCGGGTAGGGTCATTTCGAGTGTGCATGCATTCGGGTTCTAGTCAAGTTTGGTCGTCTGAATTCAGGTACGATTCAGACATGTTATTGATGGCTAGTTAGGATAGGGTTAGTAAAGGCTGGGTCAAGTCGAACAGGGACAATAGTGCTTGGACTTTTGGGTGATACTGGATTATTCGATTTGGGTATGGGTGGGTCAGGTCGGGTCAGTTTTAGCAAGTCTAATATTTGTCCGAGTGTCAAGTGTCACACAAGCAAATGCAATGCAATATGAAAAGTCTACATATGTTTGAAGGACATGAAAACAGAAGAAATCTAAGTAGCAAATTTGCAATTCATGTATATTTGACTACCTCCTTGGTGAAAGTGAGGCCAACTCTGATCTCACCCTTAAACTCTCCATCCTTGGCAACAGTGTATGAAGTAGGCGGCACACTTCCTCCCTCGAAGACACCTTCTAACGGGATTCTGCATAAATGAGAATAGGAAGACGATTAACAGGCATTACTTTCTATTCATTATTACAGGGTAAAGATCGACACTTACTTGGCCTCTCCAACGAAATCATCAGCGCTGAAAGTATCCTTGTCCATGATTTTCAGATGAAGTTCAGAAACATCTCCAGAGACTGTGAACACAAAGGTCTCATTCCATTCCGGATTTGATCCAGAATCTGCATTTCTCCACCAATGTGGAATGACGAGTTCATTAGTTATCGCTTGCTACACTAGTTCATCAACAACTGTTTTTATCCAACTACTTGGCCACTACATGGTTCTCAACTGTTTTTAAACACTACTGAAATTAGTCGAAGGCTAAGTAGCAATGGCACAAATAATGGAATGCGCAGGCACACCTGTTGATACACTACTCTTCTGTTCTTGAGTGCGGCAACAAAGAAGAACATAAGGATCCATGCTAGCTGCAAAATGCGAATGAATGAACACTTTTAGAAACAACTAGTACGAATAGCAACCACAATACCTTCTTTAACATGAACGGGTACTTAAAAGTTATGCTTCGTAACAACTAGCAAAGAAACAATAATTCAATCAACTCAAACTCGGGCAGTCAAAATTTGAAATGATAGTACTAAATTGACCAAATTCTCGGTACATTAGGTCTCAGGATTGAAAGGCCGCCTTAATGGAAACAATCCCAATAAATCTAGAAAGAAATCAAGAAAAATCAATTCATTTCCTTCCCTAGCCAACTATGAGATCAATGATTTAATGACCATTTTTGAATTAACATAGGTATAACACAAAGTTCCTTGCATTTGTCAATTAGCTTTCCTTATTTCGATAAAGACCTTTTGAGGCACTGGAATAATGACGTAGTTGTTTGTACTAGCCATGGTCCCAACTACATGATTTCAACCAAGCTCCGTTTACGTCTCGAATTCTATAAACCTTTATTAGATGGGGTGTGTCATAGTCATGTTAATTGTAGTAGCTCAACTACTCCCCCCACAATTCCTCCATATAATGGTCATGCATTACTAGCATCACACAAAGAAGTATTTTTTTTCCCAACAAACTCCACTCAAAGAGAGGTTGTGATCAGAGGTCTTGACTTAAAACCGTCTTAATCAAGACTTGTTGTTTCTTTCTTCCTAGTGCCTATATCATCAAAAACTCCACACTAACAGATCCAGATCAACAAACTAATACGTACAATTCTCCAATTATACATCTACAAATAAATAATGTAGTATATCATTTAATTCAGAAATCCAATCATAATTCATATACTTTTGTAAAAAAAAAAAATGTTGAAACTTTATGAAAAAGGTCTACAATCACCAAAAGTTCCTAAATTTTCTTAGGTAAAAAGTAATTCATTAGTGGGTTGGTTGAATTTTTGAAAGAAAATTGACAACTAAACTAATCATTACAAAAAAATGGCACCTTTTTCTAAATCACCATTTGTTCAATATTTTCTCCTTTTCATCACAGGAAAGTATAACTTAGCGAGAAACCGTCTCTAAAAGTATGTGAAATTACATTGGTCAGGCAAAACCGTCTAAACCGTTGTAAAAAAGAATAATTTACAAGGGAGGTATAAATACCCATCTAAACAAACACTTTTTCTGAGGGTGATGGTGCTTTTCATCCTTCGTTATAACTTACAACTTATAACGGTTATAAGCAAGACTTACTGAAAAAACAATGATCATTCAAGTTTAACCAACATTATCAACAAACAACCAAAACCCAAATAATTCACGTAAATAAACACACATCTATCATAAAATCAATGAATAATTATGAACATTGAAAAAATAAAAAAAAATAAAAAAAGAGAGGGAGAAAAATACAGAGGAAATCGGAATTTTCAAGGCCTTTGGCACTGACAAGGAGAACTTGAAGCTTTCCTAAAGGCATTTTTTGATCAGACGGTGGAGATTTGATGAAAATGGTGAATGATGTGATCAAAGATTATGTCTTTTTGATGTTTTGATCTCTGCTTTCGCTTCTCGGAAGAAAAAGAGAGGAAAAAGAATGGAAGAATGTAAGGAAGGAAGAATATTCAACCACGATCAGACAGGGTGGTGCAGTCTGTATATATGTCTAACATGGCAACATGTGTATTTTTATATGATTATTGAGGCCAATAATCAACCCAATTAAGGTTCTTTTCACTTATGGTGTTCTTAATTCCTGGTAAAATTGACCTGATTTGAATGATCCAATCTGAACAACTAGACACGTATTGTTGGGAAGTGACGGTTTTCCCTAAATAACTTGATATTAATCATTCGAGGATATCCCGAACCTGAATTAACCCGACCTAATCCGATCCAAACTAGACTTGGCAGTTGGCAATTGGCTTGGCCCGATGACCTGATCCGACACCCAAACTCAAGACCCAAGATTAAACCAAATCCGAATTAACCTGACCCAATACAATCTGACCCGAATGTCTACTGTTGCACACTAATTATTAACCATAAATAACTGGATAATAGTTTATCCGAAAATAATAGGAACTTGAAATGAGCCAACCCGACTTGACCTGACTCGTACTCTTACAAACCCGAAACTAATTTGAATCGATTGACCTGACCCGAACCGGCTCGGGTCATCCATTTGTCAGGTCTAGGTCTGACACGAGTTATGTTAAACCCATAAATGACACAGTTTGAACTTGCCGGTTGACCCATTTACCATGTCTATTCTTATATAAACCAACTAGTCTTAAACCTATATGTCATTTTAAAAAGGAAAATGAGTTGGCGTCACCAGGTAACACTCAATCTCGGCGTCACCCTCTCACATGTAATAAGTGGGGACCCCTACAATAATGGATGCATGTGACTTGTGAGAAGGTGACACCCAAACTCGGCGCCACCCGGTGACGCCCTATCATTATTCTTTAAAAAATGTTAATATAAAATAGTGTGAGAAAAAGTATTAGATTTTGTAGTCATATTCAGTTCACATTAAAATATTTTGC
The DNA here is from genome assembly GCA_009801015.1 of Silene noctiflora. Taxonomy (NCBI): domain Eukaryota; kingdom Viridiplantae; phylum Streptophyta; class Magnoliopsida; order Caryophyllales; family Caryophyllaceae; genus Silene; species Silene noctiflora. Next base: position 255,036 of record VHZZ01000114.1, read on the forward strand.
ATCCAAACATATCCAAAGAATTGTACAATGTACAATGTACAATGATAAGTAAGTGATACTATTTTTTTTTTTTTGAAAATTTCTTTGTGCAATGCATTATTTATTTCTCCGGAGCTCGTGCTCAGATTAGCTAGTTTACAACCCTAGACATACTTAGACTTCAGTGTAAAAGTTGTTCAAAATCGGGCTTGGGATAAAGATGAGACGGGTTGTAACACTTGTAAGAGGAAATTTAACCTTTTAGACAGTAGCGGGTGGACCGGGCTAGAATAATGGATCATTTATCATTGCTATCAACCTCTCATGAGTCTTACGGTCTTACCCGGCCTAATGTTGTAATTCGGGTAGCCCGTTTACCCGATCGACCCAAACCTCATAATACCACCCCATCACTCTGTCCTCCCTGGAAAGAGAAACCGAGGTGAACTCTATTTCCCCGGTAACTAATTAATTGCTCCCCGTCCCAATCATTTGCTTACTTTTGATTAAAATAATCCTAAAAAAAAGTAAGCAAATGATTGGGACGATCGGAGTAATTTACTCCCTCTATCCCGGTGAATTCTTGCGTAATTGCAGGTGAATTCTTGCATACATTTCAATGAAGAGCCTCATGGATTGTTTACATTCTACGATTGCGGATACAGGTAAGCTTTTGTAGTCTTAATTGTTACTATCTCTGTCTCAATCATTTGTTTACCTTTTTTATTCTTTGTGACGGGTATTTTAATTACACAAAGGAAAACAAATGATTGGGACGGAATGAGTACTTATGTGTGTAATTCCGATCATTTTGTTGCAGAATTTTATTGTTATGTAGCGGAAATTGTTACGCTGAGATTTTTCGTCCCCTAATTTTAACCGGGGTAAGTCTCACAATTAAATTATTGTGGTTAATGATAAAATAAGTATCTTTCCGTCCCAGTCATTTGTTTACCATTTTATTTCCGAGTGTCTCAGTCAATTATTTACCTTTCTAGCTTGGGAATGCTTTTGATGAACAATTTGATATTCCACGCTCAATTTGGTCCACTTTGTCACCAAATGATCGGGACGGAGGGGGATAACAGGGTAGCGGAAATGGAAAACACATACAGGGGAACGGAAGAATGATAGTACTACTTCAAGAGTTTTAGTGAGAAACCGTTTCTTTCAAGTTTTTCTGCTGTAACCCCCTGATTCCGCAGTTGTATGTAATCCTCAGGTCTCAAAGCATTAATGCAAATTTAGAAGTATGATATAAATTTCTTTGACGAATAGATCAACTGAATTGAACAGTCAGAAGCAGCTCTTCATCCCCTTCATATATTCATTTCATTATCTTAAGCATTCATCATTACCATTGATGTCACATCCAAATAAAAGAGTTATTCATATCAGTTCAAATTACCACTTACACCAAGGGAGCTTGGTCGTGTGTAGAGTCGTTGACATAGCCAATGATAGTCACTCTTAACTATAAATATTAGCAAATAAATATGTTGTAAATAATTAGATATGCAGATTAGTTCAAGTATGTTGAAGCCTTCCGGTTAGTTGACTTTTACATGATTGATTAGTATAAAATTTGTATTTCATCATGGACAACAACTCCATTACCTCAGTATTTCAAATACTACCGCTTAAAAGGAGTAAAATAGGAGTCATATGCACCCAACCTTGCGTGTGTTTTATGAGACATTGTTTCCGTGATCAAGTTAGCTGAAGAATAGTACATGCTTATGATTATATGACAGTGACAGAAAGAGACACACGAGATCAACTAGATTGAGTATTCCGTGTTTCATACTCTTAATATTATGTCATCTGTTGCTATAAAAGAATTACAGTTTGTTATATATATCAATTGTATATAATCCAGCTGATACCTATAATGTTTACTGTTCAAGTGTTCATCATCGTATATACCTCGCAATTGTAAGCTATAGGGTGCTGAAAAATATGGTGACTGATCCGCTTCACCAAAAGAACAACCTCAAAGTCCACCTTCACAAAAGTAAGGATATTAATTCTGTCAGTGTAGAACTGTTGAAGTAGAAAATCTAGTTTCAGGTAGTGAACAACCAACTGAAGTTGCAGACATCCAAAATAATCGCACTTTGCTTTTAACATGCTTCATTACAATCCCTAAGCTCTTTTATTATCTCTCTTCTTGCTTGGTCTTTGTATGTTTTCCTCCAGTGGTATATGCTTGTGTTTCAGTTGCTACCGTTGCAGCTCTAGCATTATCCTTGACCACATTTCTAGTTCTCCAATTGGTCCAGTTCTTTCCTGAGTGGGACAATTTTGAAAGTGGTGCACCTGACACAAATTCTTTGCTATGTTCTTACTGTTATATAGCTGAATCTTTCTTTATGTGGGCACATAATGTGATGTCTGTTGATTTATGTAGCTTGAGGTTTAAAGAATCTGTGTCAGGTGCAGCACTTTCTCGAAGGTTTGCACAGTAAGCAACAACAAGAAATAATATATCCAAATTCCGAGTTAGAGCTGGTTAGCTATTTTTTGACAATATGGCTAGCATACAGCATTACACTCCCTGCAAACACAAGTGGAGTTGAGGAGGTCGGCTCCATTTCCTCGGTAACTAATTACTCCCTTTATCCTGGTGAATTGTTGCGTTGTATGACTGTACAAGTGGACTCATGTATTGATTACATTCCAAGATTGCAGAGGTTGGCTTCAATCCCTCGATATCTAATTACTCCCTCTATTCCGGTGGATTCTTGCATATATCTCTATCAACAGACTCATGGATTGATTGCATTCTAAGATTACGGATATAGGTAAGGGTTTGTAATCCTAATTGTTATTTGTGTGCATTTTCCTACTCTGATTAATTCTGTCGCAGGTTTTCATTATTATGTAAATGGTGTCCCATTTTGTGTCCCATCTTGTGTCCCACTATATTCACCTTGTGACACATCATTAATTAAATAGATATTGTTATCTATTTTCTTATGTGAATGAATGAATGATGATGTGTCTCAAGATAAAGGCAGTGGGACAGGAGATGGGACACAAAAGTGGGACAAATGATCTCATCTCGGTTAGCCGTCTAGCAAGGGCGCTTGCCAGCTAGACAGTGAAATTTTTTAAATTTTTAATTATGTTTCTGATCTTGTTCCATTTTACCTTTCCATATTACTAGTTCTCCCCAATTGTGATTTTTCATTTCCAAACTTTAAATCCTGGTTCTGCCAGCGCATGATTCCTCTGCTTTGATTGCATTAAATGCAAATTAAAGAGTTCCTCCCCCCGCTTCGTATTATAAGTCATTTTAGAAAACAAAATATGCCGTTTTACATTTTCCCATGGATTACATCTTCACTCCATTTTCAAAAACACTAGTAATGAGGGGAAATAAGAACTTTCTAGCTATTGGATTGGTGGATTTTTTTTTTTTTCTTTTTCTGTTTTCAAAGATCATTTATTAACAAGTATATAACCACTAAAACAACATTTTTCAACATTTTCTTGATTCATGTGCAATCTTCTAAAACTTCTTATAAAAAAAACGGAGGGAGTATCATAGATTCAACCTCTCATACCGTAAAATTTGTGATTATCACTTATCTCTCAGTAACATCAAGAAAAGTTATTTATATCTAATTCACATCCCACTTGCAACCAAGGGGCTTGGTCGTGTGTTGACATTGTCACTGACAATAACTCTTAATTGTAAATATTAGCAGTTCTAGATAAATAATTAGATTTACAGCTTAGTTCAAAGTATGTTGAACTGTTGAAGCCTTCCATTCAGTTGACTTTTACATGATTGATCAGTATCAAGTTGGTATCTCATTATCAACAACACCCCCATTACCTCAGTACGCCAAAGATTTCCGCCTATAATTCAAGTCATTCAACTTTACGTGGGAGACACTGTTTCTAGGATTATGTTGTCTCAAACTTGTATGAATTTGACAGAGAGACACGCTGGCTCAACTTGATTAGTGTTCCCTGCTAGGGCTCAACAATTTGGAATATTTTAATTGTATTATAATGGAGCCAAAGGTTGAAAAATGACGATCACTTTTTTTTTTACATATTTTGTTTTGATTCTATTTTCTTGATCTTGTCAAAACCTTCAATAAGTTTATTATTCGTTGTTCATCATCATACCTTGCAATTGTAAGCTCTAGGTTGCTGAAAAATATGGAGGCTGGCTACGTTTTATTAAACGAACAACCTCAAAATCCATCTTCACAAAATAAAGAAACTGATTCTGTCAGTTTAAAACTCGAAAACCTAGTTTCTGATAGTGAACGACCAACTGAAATTGCAGAAATCCAAAAGGAACGTAGCTTGCTTGTAAAAATCTCCCTGACAATTTCTTGTCTAGTTTCTTGCTTGGTCTTTGTATGTTTTGCACCAATGTTATATGCTTGTGTTACAGTTGTTACCGTTGCAGCTCTAGCATTATTCTTGACCGCCTTTGTAGTTCTCCGATTGGTCCAGTTCTTTGCTAAATGGGAGGTATTTGGAAAAGCCTATAAGAATAAGGTACTTTTGCGCTATTGGATATTTGTGGATTTGTCTTTGCTCTTGTTTGAAGTAGCACTGCTTTATCCATTTGCCAAGTATGTTCCTGGGTTAAAACTTGTAATGATCATAGGATTGCCAATAACTAAGTGGATTGAGATAATCTCTTTGCTGATAGGATTAGGCACTTTAAGCCAAGTCCTTTGGGCCTTTATTCATTTTTATGCGGGAAGGGGAGTAACCAGTACATTAATATATAACGGTTTGATTAATCCAGAAGCAACTGCTGAGATCTTTAGTTGCCTCTTCTTCTGGTTGGCAGAGGTTGAGGTCATGAATAGCGTCCCCACTTTTAAGCAAAGCAAAATATATGGAATTTATACTCAAAGTTGGATTGAAGTGTGTCTTTTAGTCCTTATAGGTTATAACATCATTTCTTGTTTTGTTCAAATGTTTGTTTGGTTGTTATTGAGATTTGACGCTGATGATTCAAGGAGTGCCATACTTTGTAGTGTGCTCCCATTTTTCGGTTTTCTTATCTTAGAAAAAAATTCCTCTGCCCAAAGATATGCGGGGTACGTTGCCAGTGGTATCAAGAGAAGCATTATATTCGTCCTAAGTGTGGCGATGCTCCTACTTACTTGGGAGTTGTATTTTGGGCACCACCTAAAGATAACATCTCTGGATAAGAGAATCATGCAATTTGGTACTCGGACTTTTATTAGTGTTTTAATATGCTCTTTTCTTTGGTTGATTAAATCATGTGTACTTTTGTATTGGGAGGCTTATACTGTGTATGATAGATTGCACTCTAAGTTTACTGATATAGGAAAGCAATTGTACTTCTTTGTTCTGCTCAGCGACACCCATTTCCAAAGGGTAATTGAACGACCTACAACCGATTCTGAAGACATACCTGGATTCTTAAAACTGCCACTGATGGTAGCTCGGGCAATGTTGACCAGTAACTCTGAAGGCAGGATTACTACGATCTTTTCTAGAAAAATGGTCAGGGAGGAATTGATAAACCATATGGGTCCAAATATATCAGCATACAAGCTAATGCAGGCAGCTGAATATTTTTTGAATGCTCAACATGCGTTGTTGAAGGAAGGCGTTTTTGAGGATCTTCATCATTTGCCAAGCAATGATTCAGGAGATAATACAATGTACGACACTCTTTCTCTATCTAACTAAATCATGCATACTACTCCGTAATTGCTAAGATGTTGATTGATTGTTAGGAAGAAACTTTTTTCTCATTGGTTGTTTGATTGGTTTTGATCAGGTATATCACAGAATTATTGGAGGCAATTGTGAAATGTGGAGAATATGGGGAGGCCGACTGGAAAATATTATCTGAACTGCTTTCTGTTGTCGGTCCCAGCAACGAAATAACTTTCCAAAAAGTTCAAATATTGATGGTACTTTACTCATCTTCTTTGTACATCGGCTACTAGATACTAATGATTAGGAAATAGTCTGCATCTGTGATAACATTTTACGGAGTGTGTTAATATGTTTTAGAATAATCATCCCTTAGTTCATTGGAGCACATAGCTCCAGCAGTGACGGGATGCCAATTTTAAGGGTTCCACAGTTTGAAATTTTAAATTACAAGAATTCCCAAAAGATCATGCATGTAACATTAAAAAATACGGAATTAGCGAATTTACTTGATGCCGAAGGACTCCAATAATAAGCTGATAGTAATAAGAAGTATAATAAACTCAAATATTAAATATATTGTATGGATTTTTATGATACTACTTATCTCAGATTTTCAGATGAGATTGTCATCTCTTCTTTTAGGTTAAGTTAGGAAACTAAAGACTTATTTAAACGGATTCGGAGTCTTTATTAATTAATTAATTTCCACCTTGATCTATTTAGGATTTAGACTACGAGCGGTTCCTCATTATCTTCCCAGACATGCATAAACAATAGAAAATATACTCCGCAGTGTTTATCGATAGAGCAGAATAATTGATAAATTTGATTGAATGTAATCAGATAAAAAACTTCTATGAATTGGAATTGACAACTCATATTGCATATGATCAGGAAAGAGCCCACAGCAGATGTAAATATCTTGCAAATACACTTCAGAGTGGAAAGGACGCAGCAAAATGCTTGAACCGAATTATAAGTGGGCTTATAATTGCTGCGACTGTCATGACGTGGCTATTCCTTACAGGGTTAGCTACAACAGCAGTAATCGCCGTCATAGCATCACCATTGCTCGCGGCCACATTTATGTTTGGGAATATTGCCCAGAGTTTGTTTCAAGGGCTCATCTTCGTCTACGTTGTTCATCCATTTGACGTTGGCGACCTATGTGTCATTGACGAAAAACTGGTTAGATATGTTCTTACTGTTTAACGTAATTTTCCTTTATGTGGGTGCATAATGTGATCTCTTTTTTATTTGTATAGTTTGAAGTTAAAAGAATTGGTGTCTGGTACACCACTTTCTCAAAGGTTCGCACATTAAGTAAGCAACAGGAAGTAATATATCCAAACTCGGAGTTAGCCACCAAAAATGTTATTAACTACAAGACGGAATTTCCTTGGGCTGATAAGGTAGAACTTAGCCTAAGTTCTATGGAAAAAAAAGCAACTAAGAATCTGAAACACCAAATCGAAATGTAAGACTGTAATGGTGGCTACTCTGACTCTTTTACTTGTTACTAATCCAATTTGTGTCAATCATTTATTTTAATAGGAATAAATATAATAGTTGGCAACAATCACCTTAAGGTTTTGGTTGAGGCCCAACTATTATATTTATTCCTATTAAGCTTTTGGTTGGAGTCCCAAGATCGGTTTTATATTCTAACATATTTACTGTAACGTCTCTTTCTGCAGGTATCTTGATACTGAAAAAGAGAGATTCACTCCAAATTTTCATAGCTTGGAGGTATTGGAAATCGGAGATAATGACAAGATTGTTGTTCATTTTAGACACAATGTGCAAGCTGAAGGTTGGATCTACTTTGAATGTTTAAGGGAGAAGGAAAAACGAACTTTCGAGTTTGCGCTCTATTTAAGAAATCTCCTGAATCAACAAGAATGCGAAACAGAAACTCCAAGTTCATGATAACTTTGTGTCACCTGCCCCACCGGGCCCCCCCTTGGGTCCGCCCCTGAACCGGGGTCATGTGCACCCAATTTTCCGTGTGTTTTCATTGTCTCCAGGATCAACTTGGCTCGATAAATGAAAGGAAATGAAATTTTTCGATAAGGGTACCCGAGGATTGACCTAATTTCATCGTCATAGCTCTAGGCTTTTGAAAAAATGGAAACCTTGGTTTTAGCTAGTGAACAACCTCAAACTCTACCTCCACAAATACCGATGTTAGTGTAAAAGTCGAAACCTTTGGTTTCAGCTACTGAACAATCAAATGAAGTTCAGAATCTTTTACAAGTACAAGTAATAGTTCCGTCCATCCAAAATAACCACAACTCACATTTACCATGCTACGTGACAATCCTTGAGTTGTTTTTATATCTACTTTGTTGCTTGTTCGTCTTTGCATGTCTTGTACCAGTCGTGTTACTGGTATATGTTTGTGTTACAGTTGTTACCGTTGCAACTCTAGCATTTTTCTTGGTCGAACTTGTAGTTAACACGGTTCCTCCAATTCTTTGTTGAATCGAACAATTTTGGAAAAGTCGTTATGAATAAGACAACTTTGCACATTTGGTTATCTATGGATTTGATTTTGCTCTTCTTTGAACTTGCCCTATTTTATCCATTTGCCAAGCATGTTCCAGGGTTAAATGTTGTAAAGATTATAGGTTTGCCAATAACTAAGCGGATTAAGATAATTTTTTTGCTAATTGTATTATACATTCTTAGCCAAGTCCTATGGGTCTCTATAGAATCGTGTGCGGGGTGGCAAGCATCTGATACCTGGATATATAAAAGTGATTTGATTAATCCAGCAGCAATGTCCGAGATCTTTGGTTGTCTCCTGTTCTGGTTGGCAGAGGTTGAGGTGATGAATAGAGTCCCCGCTTTTAAGTAGAGCAAAATAATTGGAATTTATACTCGGAAATGGGTTGAAGCGTGTATCTTCATCCTCATAGGTTATAACATGATTACATGTTTATCTCAAATGTTTGTTTGCGTGCTATTGAGATTTGACAGAGATGATTCACGACTTGGTAAAATCCTTCGCAGTGTACTTTCATGTTTGTTCCTTGAAAGCTTAGAAAAAGGTGCCAGTAACCGAAGATATACAGCGTATATTGCCAGTGGTATAAAGAGAAGCATCATATTCATCCTAACCATGGTGATGCTCTTACTTGGGTGTTGTATTTTGGCGACACCTAAACATAACATTTCAGAATAAGAGAATTATGGAATTTGGTACTCGGACTTTGGTTAATGTTTTAATATGCTCTTTTCTTTGGCTGATCAAATCTTGCATACTCTGGTATTACTCTGGTATTAGGAGGCACATACCGTGTATGATAGATTGCACTCTAAGTTTACGGATATAGGAAAGCTATTGTACTTCCTAATTCTGCTCAGCTACACCTACTTTCAGAGTTGTTGAACAACCTGTAACACCACGGTCGACAATGGCACTTTTGACCAAGGTCTGTAAGGGTGGGATTCCTCAGAAACTTAAAGAGGAAATGTGGCAGGGAGGAATTGATAAACCGTACTGGTCCAAATGCATCTGCATATCAGTTATCGGAGGCAGCTCAAGATTTTCTGACTACTAAATATGCGTTGTTGAAGGAAGGCATTTTTCATGATCTCCATCATTTGCAAACCTACGATTCAGGAGATAATAATGCGTATGACACTCTTCTCTATATATCTACCCTACTCAAACATTCATAGTTCAGTAACTGTTAAAAAGATGATAATGCGTATGAAACTGTTTAATTGGTTCCGAGCAGGAATATCAAAGAAACATTGGAGAAGATTGTGATTTGTGAAATGCGGAGAATATGCGGAGGACGATTGGAAAATGTTTTCTGAACTGCTTTCTACTGTTGATGCCACAAATGAAATAACTTTCAAGAAAGTTAAAATATGGATGGTACTTAAATCTTCTCTTTTCTTTGTTTATGCATCGGCTACTTATGATTAGGAAATAGAAATTATGCATCTGAGTTCTGTATTAGCATCATCATCACTCGATTAAGTGCTGCTTCTGCTGTGATGGGGGATGTCGATTTTTATGCAATATTTCCCCTGTACGGACATGTTCAACATGTTATTTAAAAAATATAGAGCAGTGATTATCGTCAAAGCAGAATTAGCTAGCAAATCTGATTGAATTTTATCAAATACAAATGCTATGAAATTAAGCTGACAGCTCAAATTGCGTATTATCAGGAAAGATCCCACAGCAGATGTAATTTCTTGCAAATACGCTACAGAGAGAAAAGGAGCCAGCAAAATGCTTGAACCGAATTTTAAGTGGACTTATAATTGCTGCAACTGTCTTGATTTGGCTGTTTCTCACTGGGTTGGCTACAACACAAGTAACCGTCCTCATAACATCACCGTTGCTGGCGGCCTCATTTGTGTTTGGGGATACTGCCAAGGGTTTGTTTCAAGGGCTTATCTTCGTCTGCGTTGTTCACCCATTTAACGTAGGAGACCTGTGTGTCATTGACGAAAAACTGGTTAGATATGTTCTTACTGTT
>VHZZ01000114.1:313362-327491 GCA_009801015.1 Silene noctiflora
CGGAAATTCCGTCAGGAAAGCCAATTCCTGACGGATTTTGGCTGTTACTGACGGATTTTTTCCGTCAGTTTCCCGTGTTTATTTTGTAGTGAATACTCCTGCGAACGAAAAAACACTTTTAATTGGATTGACCAATTGTCATAATTTTTTTGTGTTCAATTTCGGTAGTTGAACTTGAAATATGGTACTTGTTGATGCTGCCATTATTTTAAATAACAAAAGGGTATGAGTCTACGATGGCTCTGATACCAAATGTCGGAGTAGGAACTTGCGAATTCCAACACCAAATATAATATAGAGAAGAGATAATATAATGCTCAAGAAAAATATTAGCTTCTTCATATTGATAAAAGTATTTACAATGCATTTATAGTTTACAGAAATGTCTTTACTAAAATAATATGTGATAATAATATCAAGCAAAACTATAAACATTGATATAAATGACAAATCCTATTTTACTATTTTGCATTTACTAAATATAACTTTTAATTTCTAAGTTTGATTTTCTTCATAAAATAAAACTATCGACTGCTTGTAAGTAGTCTTTATTACGTCTCCATCAAAATACATTGTTACACATATTTAAGGAATATACCCATTTCCTAGTTCTTTCCATATTACGAATATCTTATTTGTTTAGGGCAGTACACTTTCTTAAATCAAGTTAGGACTTCAAGCAATTACCATATACTAATAGCGGTTTTTCTGACCGGTATAATTCCTACACCTTTTGATTACAATTCTTATAGATTGCGAACTAGCGAGGGTGATATTGAGTGCAATTTTTGGTTGAAAGATCACTGATGCCACTACTTCCTTAGGAACATCATGTCAACATCGGTTATTTTCCGTCTTCAAAGATGCCATCGATTTTTACATTTACAAAAAAACTCAACGAGGCTGGGCGAGTTCTCGACCTTCTTTTAGATGACTGTACTGATTATCGCCGCCCTAAACGATCAAAATTAGAAGATACTCATAACTCGGTTACCACAATTGTTGCGTCTCAATTAAAGTTATCAGATGTCATCTCGTATGCTCATAAGATCAGTTATACAACATTCACACTACCTGAGTTTGGTGTCAGGGGAGCACTTCGAGACGCTCTTCCACCAGCTCCACAAGAGGATCAGATGCGACTTGCGAGCCTCCCATTGCCTGGATGGAAGCCAGGAGATCCCATCCCATTGCTTCCCTTGATTCTGCTTTTCCTGCTGTCGCGGCTTCTTCAAGAGCAGCTGAAGTTGTACATGTCAACCCCATTGACATCAGTATTCCCGGTCTGGATGACAGTAGCGATGATGAATATTCTACTTCTTCCGAAGAAATCTCAGACGACGAGGATTATCTACACTCGTGATTTCTTGAATTTTAGTTGGTAATTAATTTTGTATCTACCATTTTGTAGAATTTACTGATGATCCAAGAAATCGGGTTTTTTTCACCCCTTAATGACAATCAGAGATTATTACAGGGAAAACAATTTACAATATACAAAACAAGAAGAAGGATGATGTACTTGGCAGTTCGCCACTACTTAGATTAGCAATCTTCGTTATGATGATGTATTTGCACAAAGGACAGTTAGTTTCGGTGAGTAGCCAATTGTCGATGCAAGCACAGCGGTATTGGTGCCGGCGTGGCATATTCCAAAAGGCAGATAGCTCATACCTACAAACAAAAGAAGGAAATAATTTGAAGGTGCGGACATTTCACAAAAACTTAAACAAGACGGTCTCACATAATAACCATATGTATTTCTACAGTAGTCCCTCGATACCTCTAAAGAAGCACAAAGACAAAGCATCTTAAAAAGACTTACAGCATTCTCTGCAGAAGTAGCATGTTTAGTAGGCTTGCCAGTTTTGCGCCCATTCAGATCACCACCAGATGGTTCCGGGATTTCACCTGGTGCTTCAGAATTGTTTATTATCCTGTTAAGATCATCAAAGGCTCCTCTTTTCTAGTTGTCAAAACAACCATGTACAGAAAGTAGACATGAAGAGATCTCAGCACAAATATCAGAAAATAACCGATGAACGAAGAAAAAAAGTAAGCTAGCTACCTGATGCAATTCATCAGTTAGAAGCGTCATAAATCTGGGGAAACAACAGATGCCAGCTACACAAATGATGCACGGCTTGAAGACGGGAATCAACACAAAGAACAAATCAAGTGCCAAGAATACTGCAGTTAACCTGCAAAAACAATGCTTTCGTAAGTAACAAAAAACACTGTGTAGTCGTGCACAGGAGGTAATTCAAGAAGGAGCGACTAACAACGACTTGATTAAGGAATTACCAGAACAGTTTAGGTGCATCATCTGCTAGCATTTTCCCACCGGAGACTATCCAGTATAATCCGATTATCCAGCAAATTGTGTGAAGCACTGCTTTTACATGCTGCAGACAGATTGCAATGCAGCCGATTGCCAAGGCGCTATCCATAGACCATATCAAGGATAAAAGTTCGATCACTTCCATATATATTCAATTTTGAATCAACCAAGCAATCAAATAATAATTTCTAGTTTTCTTCTACATTATAAGATTATATAAAATCAATTTACTAAGTTAATTAGAAATTCTTATATTCAACAACTCTACCACGTCATTGTACAACTGATCAATGAGAAAATTAGAATTAACAAAAACCTTTGTCTCGATTATTTGTTTATTTTTTAATTTAGAAATTTTAATTAAAGGTAAACAAACGATTGAGATGCAGAATCAAACCTAGAGTTATCGACCAACGGGTCCATGGTTGCCCTCCTCAGGCGCCTCTCCACTGTTAAGCTCAAATAAACGAGGAATAAAATAATTACGTGAAGAACACGCAGAACACCATATCCTGCAATCCACAACCTCAGCGGAACCTTCGTTGTGACATCCTTGATCCTGATCACAACAACAGTAGCGACCGACACGATAAGAATGCTCCAAATAAGGTCTAGAACTATGATCAGTAGCGCAATGGATGATCGTCCTTGGCTGCTCGCCTGTTGGGGTGACGTAGAGTTTGTTGAGCTGAGAAACGGCGTTGTCGTGGTGGTGGTGGTGGTGGTAGCATCGGTGTTTGACATTGTAGAGATAGTTGAAAGTTGAATTGTATGTTCGACAAATATGTTGATTTTTTCGCGGGGTTTTTATAATTTTCAACTGAGTTGTGGAGAGCACTTAGTAAAGGAAAATGAGTTGATCGGGTATGAAATTTGTACTTAGTAGTACATTGAGAACGGTATCACCTGATGCCATCTCATTTTCCGTACACAAAAAAAATACAGTACTAAACAAATGAGAGTGAACGCGATAATCTTTATTTTTTCTCTTATTTATTGAAAAGACTCTGTAGAAAATGGCGCGATAATCTTTATAAGTTTGAAAGCCATGGCTACATACCTTTCAGTTTTGAAATAGCTAGTACTCATAGATCCTATTATTGATGTCGTACGTGATATAGAGATTTAGTCGCTAACTAACGATCAATGTTAGTCGTCGTAGTACTCTTGCTATATACGAGTATGTTTTGATGATGACGAGTTAATTATTACGAGGTACTCTGTAAAACGGCACGAAGACTGGATAGTGTTACACATTCAAAGATTATTACGAGGTACTCCGTAAAATTTGTTTAAAAAACACCCAGGCTATTACAAATGGCAGGGTAATAGGGTCGGATGTTGTATGTGTCTTGATGAACGTAATGAAAATTAACTTGAGAATTGCGTCCGATGACTGCAACTTCTCAATAAAAATAAATGAAGCCGGTCTACTACATCGTCACTGAAAATGGCCGGGAACATCAAGAAGCATCTTAAACAGACTTGCAGCAAACTACACGGAGTACAAAATTTCGACATGATCTGACGACAGTCCTTAAACCTTAAAAATCGGAAAATAACTGACTGAATGAAAAAAAAAAACACGAACAAGCTATCTGAATCAATACATTAAGTATTAGAAATGATATTATGCACAGGAGCCTACAGCAGCGCAGCTGCATAATCGAAGAATGACGTGCAGAAGAAAATAGAAACGTAGAACAGATCAAGTGCCAAGAAAATTGCAGTGAACCTGTAAAAATAACGTCCTGTCTTTAGAAACAGAAGACGGTACACAAAAAATAATTCAAGTGAAAGCGACTAACAGCGACAAGACGAAGAAATTACCAGAATAGTTTTGGTGCATCAGATGCTAGCATTTGCCCACCATAGAACATCCAACATGCACCAATTATCCACCAAATCACATTGAGCACTGATTTTACTAGCTGCAGACAATTTGTAATACGGTCCAGTATCGCGTGCCTAAGCAAATCAAGAAAGAAATTAACTGAGGTATGATACTGATCGAGCATGAGTAAATAACTAGGACATATCAATATCCGATTACTCATATCTGATTCTAGTACTCCGTATATTCTTAGTAGTGTGGAATTGTCTAACCAAAAGTTTAAGCTGATGGTTAGAGTCCCATGATCGGTTTTATATTCTTAGACACCCCCTCTCATGAATGTCAAGAAAGAAATTAACTGAGGTATGATACTGATTGGGCAGGACTAAATAACTAGGACATGTCAATATCCAACTATCGCATCTGATTCTTGTCTGTGGAATTGTCTAACCAAAAGTTTTAGCTGATGGTTGGAGTCCCATGATCGGTTTTATATTTTAACACGCCTTTTCACATGAATGTCAATTGGGCTTGAAGTGTGGATGCAACGCATGCTTTTAGCTTAATTAGCATATACTCATTTCTATTTGGCGGATAGCAGCTATTCAAAACTTAGCTTGAAACTTGCAAAAGAGAATTTTTTAGCTTCATTACCACTCAATCTTCCTAAGAATAATTCAAAATTAACGATGATGAACTCACGAACCACAATACCTTTTGAGTCGAATCCAGACTAAACCAGATTGAATAAACGAAAGCAAAAAGGAATAAAACCTCGAGTTAAGGGCATCAAACGGGCGAAACAAGGCCTTGGTGGCCTCTCTCCAACGCCAATAATTGATGCACGCATAAATCATATGAAGAACACGCAGAGCTGCATATCCAATAACCCACACCCTCAGCGGAACCTTTGTCGTGACATCTTTGCTCAGCACCACTACCACGACTGCAACCGACAGGATCAGCGTCCTCCATATTAAGTCAAGGACTATGTACAGGCATCCTAGAAAGTCGTCTGCCGGAGTAAACTCGTCATGTTGACTAACGCGACGATGATCGCTAGCTGGATTCAGAAGCGGCTTCGTTGCAGTGGTGGTGGTTGACATTGTGGAAGGAGAAATTTCTTGAAATATAATGTTACAGAGTTACAGGTACACCATGTATGCTGAATTATTCTTGGGGTTTTATAATATTTCGCTAAGCAGGACAATGCTTGGTAAACTGCAGTTAGTCTCCCTTATATCTAACCGTCTTGAATAAGAATGAGTAAGTCTCGCTCAAGACGGGTCATTTTTGTCTGAAACAATAAGACGGGATTTTGATACCATTTTACAGTCAAATATAACTACTTTTAAAAGAAAAAGAAAAGGTGCCATAAGTCGTAAAAGCTAGCTTGATCATTATAAACACATTTGAGCATAAAATGGTCTTAAAATCCCGTTTTGTTGTTTCAGACGAAAAAGACCCATCTGAAAATGCGAATAAGAATTTATTCTTAACGTGGCTTATACCTTAAGAATCAATCATGCAAGTTGTTCTCAATCACTGTGCCAACATATTGTTTGCATTCAGAGGCGGACCCAAGGGGACCCGGGGGAAAGGTGCGAAGTTTCATAAATAAATTTTTGTAGGTATTTAATGTATCAAAGCGTCTCCCTTGTGACGGGTCGGTCCTTGTGACGGGTAATGTCACTCACAAAACGAATAGGGGGACAAGGTGAGGCACCCCCACTTGCTTTCCTCTCTCTTCTCATGGGCATTTTGTCTCACAAAATGGTATCCGTCTTCTCATTTGTGACGGATACCTTCCGTCACAAATGAGAATTTGCCTTAATGTAGATACAAAGTTATGAATTATTTTCTAAAATGTACGGGGTTCGATTCTTGGTAGCTATACATGGTAGATAATTTAAATTGCTTGATATGCGATTCAAACCTCTAACCTTCAATTGACTTGTCAAACCATTGAACCACTTACATTATATTATTTTTACATATGTTTAAAATTTAAAGTATTTTATATAAAATATTATTTTTTGAGAAAATATATCAATAAAATCATTATTTTTTCATTCTTTTACTTATATATAATACTAATTTAGGAAAAAAAAAAACATTAAAATATAAAAATATTGATCTTAAACGCGCGTAAATAACACGTTAAAAAATTTTAGTGCCCCCCAAACACTAAATTTCTAGGTCCGCCAATGTTTGCATTACATTTTACGTTAAAACACAAAATATATACTTCGTTCATTCCCTTCAATTCTATATATTTATTTTTTTAGCACTATTAATTATCTTACGGAATACATTGTGAATATCAATTTTTATAATTTTTGTTAATATGTTTGAATAGAATAGAAGAAGTAAGCACAATATAAGATATTAGGCCCCAAACTTCGGGCCTTGCTTGTCAATTAATAGATTATACCACCAGTTCTAAGGTTTAAAATCCGAGCTCTGTACTAAAATTTTCGAGTTTTGTTTTAAAGAATCTTTGCTTATGCTATAAAATTTCTAAATTCAGACACATAACATAAAAAAAAAAAAATTAAACTTTTAAAAAGTTTAGAAAAATTACACATAAACTCGGATAATTGTATAATGGTTGTACAATGCTTATTTACAACTCACCCAAAAAAAGTGAAACAAGTTATTTACAATCATAATAATACTTTATACTTGATCTCATACTCTCATCACTTTGGTTAGCATTCTTCAGTTGATGTACTTGCACTTGCACAATGAACAATCGGGTTTCGGGCAGGGAGTAGCCAATTGATCGACAACGCGAGCAGGGTGGCAAAGGCGACATTGAAGGCGATTAGTCACACCTACAAAGGACCATTGAAAGAACGTCTTTTATATTTATAAATAAGAACGTCTTTTATGTATAATAACGTCTTTAGCTCCATTGGAAATAAGAACGTCTTTTATATATAAGAATGTCTTCTAAATTTTTTTCGTCAAGGCACAAATCAATAAGATAAGCCTAGCATCGTAAAAAGACTTACAGCATCCTCTCCGGAAGCAGCGTGCTCTGTAGGCGTGTCAGTGCCGCGCTTATTCATGACTCGGTTGGGTTGGATGATTCATGGATATCTAGGTTTCGAGAATTGTTCGCTGTCAGCCTGTCGACACGGCCAAGTGTCTAATTCCTAAGCAAATCAACATATTAGGTGAGGTATGTTAAATTTTCAGATCATTCAAACTCAAGGAGACGATCAAATAATGCGGTTTTTTTCTGGATGACGAGGTAAACCGCAGTCCCTATGTTTTACCAGGTGCGACAATAATTTTTCCAAGAATAATAAATTGACCATATTAACTCTTTGAGCTGAATTTCCTAAGAATACAAACCTGATTATGAGCAGTTTTACCATCCTCTGGTCTCGAATCCAAACTACACCAGAACGCAAACTAAACCGAAAAAAAAAAAAGAAACAACATATAGAAGAGAATATGAACAAGGATGAGAGTTGAGACCTAGTGTTGTCGACATCCAACGTCGTAAACATAGTTGCTCCTGAGACCTCTTTCCAATGCCAATAATCGAGGCACACGCCAATATTGTAAAGAACACGCAGAACTCGGAATCCAACAATCCACGCCCTCAATTGAACCTTCGCCGTCTCACCTTTGCTCGTGTCAATTACAGCACTGATTGCCGACAGAATCATTGAGCTCCAAATTAGCTCAAGGGTTATGATCCACGTCCTCAACTCCGCTTTTTCAGTCATTATTGTCTCCCTGCTGCTCTCTTGCCGTAGTAAAAGCCTCTCGGAGTTACTTGAAATGAGAAGCGAGGCCGTGCAGTATCAGCAGCGGCGTTGTTAAAATCGGTGGTTGACATTTTTTTAGAGAGAAAATTTCGCACAAGTGCTTGCGTGAAGTTGAATGTTTGACAAGTCTGCTGAGAAATAGACTTACCAACGGCTTATTTTAGTTACGGATTCTCTGTCCTATTATCGTGTCTCGTTTTGTATCGCAATCTGTATTTTTTAATAGATCATCTTTTTAGTATAACTTAAGATTGATATTAACTCCAATGAGAAGTAATGGCCACAAAATGGGCACGGAAATGGGATAAATTATCCACGCGGAAAATGTAGCTTGATAGCGAAACCATAAATAAAATATTTTTTACTTATTTGTTGAAAAGTCTATTAGATTGGGTAAATACTTATATGCAAACTTGATGAAAACAATGTAGAGGAAGGCTATATACACAATTATATCATGACATCTCTACAAATAATTGGTTACTGTTTCGGTACAAAACACACCAATATTCACAATGTAATTCACAATCATAACAGTGTCGTCTCTATACTTGGCTACTGCTTCGGCTAGGATTCATTGGTACGATGTAGCTGCACAGAGGACAGCGAGATTTTATGCGTAGCCATTTGTCAATGCAAGCGCGGTGAAAATGGTGGTGGCATGGAAGTTCTAGTAATTTGCTTCCACTCTCGTAGTCGTAAAGGCAGATAATACACACCTGCAAAAAACACAAAGGCTTCAAACTTCGAAGGTATGGATGGCAGCTCATAAGACAATACAATAGAGGCCGTAACCCATGCGGAGCATCTTAAAAACTCACAGCATCGTCTGCAGAAAGAGCATGCCGAGTAGGCGTGTCAGTGTCACGCTCAATCATAATTCCACCGAATGGCTCCTCGAGTCTTCTGAATGTGAACTCCGTCACTGCCAGCCACCCAATGACCTCAATTGCTCCTTTCTATTTGTCAAAACAACAGTAAGCAAAAGGTAGGCATGAAGAATTGAAGAGAGCCCCAGAACCTTGGAAGGTCAGAAAATAACAATCTAACAAAAAATACAAGTAAGCTACCATTATCGCCATAGCTAGTAGAGCTGTAATTAAGAGTGGGGAGAATATCACAACCATGACAATGCCGGATACCACTAACATGAAAATCAACAAACAGAACCCATCACATATCATGAGTAGCTGGGTGCACCTGTCAAAACAAACTCTTGTTTAAGACGAGCTTATGCTGCATATCCCACGTAAAATAGACAGGATAAAAATAGAATGATTAGGTACTAGCAAAAATCATATTCGGTGAAGTGGGTTGTTATTTAACCCGTTTTAATCACTAAACGCCACTTACTACATATGATTGAAAGAAATTACCCGGATAGATATTGAGCATGATCATTTACCAACATTTCCCCACCTGATGATATCCAGTAAAATCCGATAAGCCACCAAATAAGAGTGACAACCCTGTACGCAATCTCGACGTGCTTTGCAAAACTGCGAAGGGGCAAAATGAAAGAACTTTTGTGGGGATCACACAAACAAAGAGAGTCAACCAATGCAGTTTTTTCACATTTATGTCGTAAATTAGCCAAGGCTCGACTTGGCAAATACAGGTCAATTTGGTCGGGTGCGGGTCGGATTAGTTCATGTTTACAACAATTTTCGTTTGGGTCATTTACTTCTGCCCATTTCTCAAAGTCAAAGTTTTCAGAATAAGGAATAGGCAATAGGACAAGAATCATACTCTATATCTATAAGGTTGTCCTGCTCATCCACGATCGAACTCGAACTCGAGCTCAAACTATGGGCACTTGAACTTACATGTGTGGCACCCACTTTCGACTCCCACCCTAAAAGCGGCCCAACGCCGTAAAAAATGTCCTTCGCCTCTTGCCAACGCCAATACACGAGGCTAGCACAAACACTGTGAAGAATACGGATAACTCCATTTCCAATAATCCAAAATCTGAGTGGAATCTTCGTCGTCTCACCATTGCTCAACACCATTCCAACAATGGCGATCAACACCATACCAAAGTTCCATATTAGGTGAATATATATCGCTATCTTCGAGTTCAACCGCCGACTCTCAAATTCACGCACCACCTCCGCTCGGACACGCAATGACTGCCTCGAGAACATCCGCCGGAGCCGTGACCTCCTCGGCACGTCCCCAGTCGAACTTAGAAGTGGCGTCTCGGCAACAACGGTGACGGTTGACATGGAATTCGGGGTTTAGAATTTCGTAGAGAAATCAGAAACCGGGAATTTTTCAGCAGAAGTAGATATGTAATTTGATTGAAAATTGGTTAAATGGGAAAGTCATTAAATATTGATTAGTGGTTGCCATGTTGGGATAGGAAGGAAAACTTCAAAAATGCATTCTTGAACATAAAGCTAGGAAACGAACGTTATAGAGTCCATTATTGTAATCGTTAAGAGAAATTCTAGATTTAGGGTTAGCAAACTTAGAATAGTCTACTATTGTTATCGTTAAGAAAAGATTCTAGATCTAGGGTTAGCAAACTTAGAACATTATATATAGTCTACTATTGTAATTGCTAAAAGACACACCATTATATTAATAATACAAACGATTTATTTCATGAAATTTTATCTAATGGTTATCTCCTCAAGCATAGGATTCAGTAATCCAATCGTGGCTCCTAAGACGGCCATTGGCGACCGGCGTACCGCGTACGTGGATCGTGGTACGCTCCCTTGCCCGACTCTAGGGCAAGAATGCAAGCAACAAGCGTCTCGTAGTGAGGGATCGCCCACTAGCACGTTTCTCGGAACTCGGGGTGTGTGTCAGGAATCCTAGTCACGATTATCAAGGTCCGGCATATAAAAGTAAGCAATACGATTATTGAAAGTAAGAGACAAGCAATAACAAGCTCAAGCATGAGAAGTCATTGATTGTGCATAATAGCGATACGTTTTCTAAACACCTAAAAACGTATCTTAAACTAAAAACGAGACTCCAAGATTCGACACACAGGAAGTAGTCTTGGAGTACTAATTGAAACTAAAAACAGAAATGAAAATACATGAACGGAAATAAGAAATGTAAGGGTTCGAAATGAAAAAACCGTGCACGCAATTTTCAAGGATTTTGTGGCTAAAAGTGCGGCTCCTTACTCCTGGCTTGCCGTCCTGTCCTTATTACTCCAAATCCAATGATTAGGCGTAAATACGACGAATTGACCATGAATTTTGCTAATTCCCTTGGTCGAGTGACTTTAAGCACTTTAGAGTGTTTATTATCAAACCCTTAACCTCAGCCTCTGCGTCTCCTCCTGATCCGGACCCCATCATCCGCTACTACATTCAAACTCTCGCTCAAGACGTTGGAAGCGAAGAGGAAGCCGTGAAGAAAATATATTCGGTGGCAACAAGGCACTACTACACTTTTGGTGCTAAAGTTTGGTGTCAGCTCGCCGATGCTCAGAAAGCTTTACCAAATGTTTGTGCTGTCCATTCCAACGAGTATTTGGATCCTAAAGACAAGTGGTACCCCTGGGATCCTTTTATCAACGGCGAGGCTCTCCCGTATGATAGCAAATATTATCCATATTATAGCGATGAATAATTAGGGATGGCTTGTCAAGAATTAGAGGTTCCGATGCCTGGTTTACCAAACAAGGAGGATATTTCCGAATTAGCCCAAGTACGTGTTTCTAATGTTATCTATTTTCCCTAATATTCCCCATCATAAAGTAAGCTCTGATGATCTCGGAGCTGATACTGGCCCAACTACAGCCAAATGCGAACATGTTTATGAGAATTCTATTACGACGTTTGGTCGTTTGCTGAAATCGTTTACATCAGGATGTTAAGGCCTGCATTTTATACTAGAAAAAATCTATTGTTTGAGCAAGATTGCTAGTAGTTTGAGGCTTATTATTCATTCCTTCACTTTTCCTACATGTTCCACTTGATGCTCGATTCAAGACACCCAATACGCTAATATAAAGATACTAAACCATTGATTGAGTCTCAATCATCACCTTACGGTTTTGATTGAGATGGTCTTCTCACATGATATTTGAGCTTGAGAACCTGATGACCTGAGTTCAAGTCCACTGGGAAAGGCATTCTAGTGACGGTGTGTATTAGGATATTAAACAATTGACGACTGAGCCTCAACTCTCACCTTAATGTTTTGGTTCAGATGTTATTATAACACGGGCGATCATGGCCTACCATAGTTTGCACTGTTGGTCTTTATTTATACTAAGGTAATGAAATCCAGAAGCAGTGGAGCAAAATTTCAGAAGGGCAGCTATGCAGAAGTTAAAATATAGAAAAAATAAAAATAAAAATTTACATTTTCTACATATGAAAATACTGAGTTACTGCAAAACTCAGTAATTTTGAAGACTTGGTGAAACCGATTTACAGGGAGATGATGTACAAAACACACCAAGCAGGAAGGCTATGTACAAAAGGCACCAATATTCCAGACGCAATGTAATTCACAATCATAACAGTGTCGTCTCTATAATCGGCTACTGGTTTATTGTACAAAACGCACCAATATAATGTAGTTCACAGGCTGTCTCTATACTTGGCTACTGCTTGGGCTTGCATTAATAGGTATGATGTAACTGCACAGAGGACAGCTAGATTTTATGCGTAGCCAATTGTCAATGCAAGCATGATGAAAATGGTGACGGCATGGTAGTTCTTGTAATTTGCTCCCATTCTCGTAATCATAAAGACATATGATACACGCCTACAAATAACAAATATAAGCATTCTATCAAACTTGAAAGGAACGAACACTGAAACTTCAAAAATATATCCTTGAACATAAGCTCGAAAACGAACCCTGACTGAGCATTACAATTCAATAGAGGCAGCAACCCTACTTATGCAGGCTTTCTCGTAATAAAAAAGCTCATTTAAGAATTTGCTTCATATTTCATATAGCATCCTCCTTAAGGTTTTGGTTGAGATGGTCGATCACAGCCTACCACAGTTTGCATTGTTGGTCATTATTTCTACTTAAGTTTAAATATAAGCAGAAAGACGGAGAGTTTAAAAGACTTACAGCATCCTCTGCAGAAAGAGCATGCTGGGTAGGCGTGTCAGTGTCGCATTCAATCATAATTCCACCGAATGGCTCCTGGACTTCACCACTTGGTTTCTCGGACTCGCTTAGTCTTCTGAAGGTGTATCGTGTCACTGCCAGCCTCTCAATAACCTCTTCGACTGCTCTACTCTATTTGTCAAAACAACCATATACAACAATTTAAAGATGAAGAGATTGTTCCAGCATCTTGAAAGGTAAGAAAACAAAAAATACGCTACCTGAATCGCCATTTTAAGTATATGTACAATTAAAAATGGGAGGAATAGCAAGAGAACCATGCCAATAAAGAGTGCCAACCAGAAGATAGCCACAACAGAGACGAAATCAAGTATCAAGAATAGTTGTGTTAGCCTGTGTAAAGAAGAAAGAGTGGCCATAAGATAAATTAAGGAAAAGCTGGCATTGAAAACGACAAGACGGAAAAATTACCAGCATAGGTTTGGTGTATCAATTTCCCCATCAAAATATATCAAGTAGACTCCAATAAGCCACCAGATTAAAGTGAGAATCCTGTTTGCTCTCTCTACTCGCTTTGCAACACTGCCAAGGCACATAGTGAACAAAAAAGATTGACGTATGTTAAATATATACTCCGTAAAATATATACCGTAATCTCCTCTAACAATATAAGGATGATCATCCAAACAAAGAGAACTAACAATGTAGTTTGAATGTTTGATCATCTTCATGTGGCAGCAAACTACAAACCAGTCAAGGTGAAAAAGTAACTAGTACGGCCAAATTTTTCATACGCCCTTATCAGGAATACTTAAGAGAAACAATCAACAACTTTGGTTCCTCTCTTCAATTCCAAATATGCAAGACGCAACTCGCAAGTATATCTTCATAATACAATATACTCCGTATAAGACAAAATACAGTCTTATGGATCTTGTTTGATACTCTATGTCTTTAGTTAATAATATGTAATTAGCTAGAGATATTAACATTGTAATAAATACATTGTCATAGCTGAAAAAAGAAATGGGAAATTTGGAATTTAGTGAAGGGAGTATGCGGCACGCTAGTAAGTACTCCCTCCATTCAACTCCACTAGGCCCATTTG
>VHZZ01000115.1:42134-54984 GCA_009801015.1 Silene noctiflora
CTTCCAGACTCTGACTTAAAACGACACAGACTTACTCGACGGAGTAAGGCCTACTCGGTCGAGTCACCAAAGGCAGGGAAAACCGTAGTATTACAAGATGGATGGAGTTGATCGGAGACTATGACATGGAAATAGTGTATCATGAAGGAAAGTTGAACGTGATAGCCGATGCACTAAGTAGGAAGTTTGTGCATGATTTGTGCACTGCAATGTCAAGAGTGAAGTTATATGATGAAATAGAGAGAATGGGAATTTGTATGATTAGAAAGGGAGAGTCGATTGGGGATCTGACCATTGAACCAGAGTTGTACGCTGAGATCAGAGAGAAGTAGGAGGAAGACCCGCGTATAGCACGGTGGCGTTCGGCCGTGGGGTCCGCGAATGGCTCGAGTTTTCATTGGCGTCGGATGGGAGTCTAAGATTCGATGGTATATGGTTGATAGGTCTGTAGCACACCCAGCAAAAATAAAGTCCCTAGACTTGGCAACAAATTAATGTAGTAAGTAGGGGTCAAATCAACAGAGAAACGGATGTGCTTTACGAGTTGCTATGAATAGGTTTTTATCAAGGTCGAGTTATCTTTTTTTTTGGCTTGGTGATTATAACGTTTAATAAAAAAATGATGTAAAAACAATATTAATAAAAGAGTCTAAGGGAGTCAGGTCACACATGCATAGAAAATACAACTCATGTTAAACTAGAAATTCAATAACAAAGATAAATGTCTAGGCCTATAGACAACCACCTCTCGATATTATTGTCGGCCTTAGATCGGGTCCTTACGAACTCTCGCTATGGTTAGGTCGTCTAGTACAACATGCTTAGTCTAATACAAATATGTGCCTCTCTACTAATAGAATGTATTAACACATTTAATCAAAGATTGTGATCAATAAACTAAGATTAGCAATTACAAAACAAACATGTGTAGAAACATTTATGCAATATTATAACATTCTAATCTAACATGATAGAATAATAACTAATGCATGACTCCCCTTATTCCCTAGACAAAAAATAATCTACTCACTCATAATGTAAATAACAAATCCTAAATATGAAATGAATTACATAAACATAATGAGATGATTGTAATAATTAAAAGGAAAATAAGGAAATGTAAATATAAGCTAAGCTAATTGATATAAATAAAATGATGAACTAATGAATGGAATACTAGTGATGATATAAATGCTTTGATGATGCTAAATGTAAATTGCATGAAAGTATAAAGTAAATTGCTAAAATGAATTGTAGATATCTAATAACTAAATAACAACTAAACAACAATATGAAAATGTGATAACTAAATAAACTAAGTAAGAAAATAACAATGTAAATACTAGAAGGAAATAGATTACCGAAATGAGATTGCAAAAGAAGAATGTAGAACAATGTAAAACCAAAGAACTAGTATTGAAATTGTAATTAGAACTAAATGATTGTGTGATTACAAATTGTAAACTAATGAATAATTTCTAAAATGCTAAGAGAAAAGACTAAGAGAAAGAAATGTATATTATGATATATGAAGATAAGATGTCCTAGAAACCGGAACCTAGCTCTCCTTATATAGTAGTTTAGGAGTGAAACGCTCATAATCCACATCAAGCTTACCCCGATCGGGGACAGGTCACCCCAATCGGGGTCGTGTGATTTCCGGTTTATGGCTTTAAAACCATATTTAATGGCCCGGGAATCCAATGTTGGTGACTTAAAGCATCTTTAAGCGCCCGGGTAAATGCATTTTTGTGGAATCTTTGAGGGATCCTAAATTGCATTTTCCACATGTGTTACTTGGACCTCCTTTTGGGCTTCATTTTTCAAATGTTTACATTTGCCATTTGTTGGTGGATGATTTTGCATTTGGGCCATTGCTTCCACATTTCTCCATCAATCCACTTTGTTTTGCTTGCATGATTCATCTTAGCTTCCACTTAGCCTCGTGAACTCGATACTTGCTTATTTGACAGGAAATAGCTACTAAAAGCTAAATTTCCTACAAAACATACTAAGCATGATCAATATATCTAGAACACGGAATTAGCTCAATAAAACACTACAATTAGTGCAAATAACAAGTAAAACCGAGCTAATTATGGGGGGTAAAATCATATAAATATTAGACACATCAATGGTGTGTGCCGGATAATAAGGATTTGAAGAGAAAGATCTACCCCATATTATGTTCATCCTGGGGGAGACATGATTTATAAGGATTTAAAGAAGACTTTCTGGTGGCCCAATATGAAGTAGGAGATAGTAGAGTTTGTTGCTAGATGTTTGGTGTGCCAGAGAGTGGAGGGTGAACATAAGCAACCTCAATGAAAAGTTTTGTCTTTAAGTGTACCTGACTGTAAGTGGGAGAGAATCTCAATGGATTTTATTGTGGGATTGCCTAGGATGCAGAAAGAGAATAATATGATCTGGATAATAATAGACCGTTTGACTATGTCTGCTCACTTTATTCCTATGAAGGACACTTGGAGTAAGGCCAAGTTAGCTAAGTCGTATGTGAAGAATGTGGTAAAGATTCATGGAGTACCCAAAGATATAGTTTATGATCGTGATTCAAGGTTTATATCTAAGTTATGGCAAGAGTTGCAAGCCTTGATGGGGACTCAGTTGAAAATGAGTATGGCGTTTCATCCAGCTATAGATGGTCAGACAGAGAGGACAATTCAGACATTAGAGGACATGTTGAGAGCCTGTGTGATGGAATTTGGAGGATCACGAGAAGAAAGGTTGGACTTGATTGAGTTTTCTTATAATAACAGTTATCATGCTAGCATTGGGATGGCACCCTTCGAAGCTTTGTATGGTAGGAAGTGCAAGAGTCCAGTATGTTGGGATGATAGATCAGATGTTGTGGTATTGGGACCTGAAATGATCCAGGAGATGGTAGAGCAAGTTCAGGTTATTCGTTAGAAGATGAAAGCTGCACAGGACAGACAAAAGAGCTATGCGGATTTGAGGCGCAGTGAGATAGAATTTGCAGTTGGTGATAAGGTATTGCTGAAAGTGTCACTAATGAAAGGAGTTATGAGGTTTGAAAGAGATGCAAGTTGACCCAGAAGTATATTGGACTATATGATATTTTAGACAGACTTGGAGAGGTAGCTTATAGGTTGGCGTTACCTCCAGCTTTGGACAAGGTACATAATGTGTTCCATGTTTCGCAGTTGAGGAAGTACGTAAGTGATACTACTCATGTCTTATAGGCCGAGAATATTGAGATAGATGAACATTTATCTTATGAGGAAGTACCCAAGGAGATTTTGGACATGAAGGTGAGGAAGACTAGAAATGGAGAGACAGTTTTGGTGAAGGTTTTATGGACTAATCATAATGTAGAGGAAGCTACTTGGGAAGCTGAAGCAGTGATGAGGGAGAAGTACCCTAGTTTGTTTGCTTAGATGTTTTGTTTGCTTAGATTGGTTGGTTACAAGGACTTAACCTTTTTCTTAGTTGGGTAGGATGTAACACCCTCATACACCAAGGTACCTTAACAAGGTCTACCCCAATGTACAAAAGTTCTACCATCTCGGTTTCCCGAGGTAGTACGCATCACAGTAACCATAATGAAACAAGTTTCAATAAATAACTTTAAAAAAAAGAACTACAACTCGAAGTTTCCATGTCTCAAATCCAAAAAGGTGATAACAAAATATAAAGTGACAATCATCTAGCTTTACGGAAGCTAAACTACAACCGGTGTGACTCAGACCGTCCAGTTCCCGCAAGCTACATCAACGATCATCACCTGTAAGCCAACTGATCACCATCCCCGAATGGATCAGCACAGTTTTAAAAACATAAAACGGGGTCAGCCGACCGAATAATCAATATAACACATCCATATCATAAGGCATAAACCAACCAAAGTAAAATGTAACAATCATCCTCCAAACTCCATAGTAACCAGTAACCGACTACAGACCAAGGTGTGTAGCCCTACCAGATTACCCATCGCAATAGGTAATTCACACCGCTAGTGGGGACCGCGGCCGTACCACCTAAACCCCGCTCATCGCAACGAGTGAACCCAGATCATTAATGTGCACATCCCCCTTGTGACGGGAGCCACAAGAGCCGAACATGGGGTTGGAACCATCTCCCAAAAATGGTCCCACAAAAAATACCAATACCAACACCATAAAATCAATCATACAATAACCACAAAAGATCGTCACATTACATGTATACCAAATACACTGCCAGCTGAGTAAGGAAACCTTACCTGAATAGCAATCCAAGAAAGTACAGCAAAAACGGTCTAGAATGCCTCATCTACAAAATCCTCACTTAGAATAGTATCAATTAATCAATAACAACTCCATATAACTGATAAGCACCCTAAAACCCCCAAATAACCCAATTAGGGTTTGCATAACTTTAACAAAACGATATATTAATAAGATAAAAGACTTATCCAACAATTGACAAGCGATAAGATGCGAAAACCCCAAAAAAACAGATGAACCCTAGCCTTGGAATGATTAGGATAATAGAAGAAGCAGTGAACGTCGTTCTCAGTTTGTGAAAAAATGTTTAAGAGTGATTATGAAATGATTAAGTCGATAACACACTATTTATATGCTTCTCGAATTATTTTAATCAAACCGTAGAAAATAACGTAAACAGACCGGGCACTCGGTCGAGTACCTGACATACTCGACCGAGTACGCCACACTCGACCGAGTACCACCTAACTCGGTCGAGTACCCCTAAGTCATAAGCCTGACTCAACCCACTCGATGACACACTCGGTCGAGTACCTCCCACTCGACCTAGTACTTTATACCCAGAAATCTGTGGTATTACATAGGATTGTAAAATCTTGACTTTTGGTTGCATTTTCTGACTTTCAATAGGTAATGTTGAGTTTCTTTTATGTTGTTTGGTGGTTGTTAGTCGTTTGTTTTGTCCTGAGTGGGCGAATTTCGGGACGAAGTTCTTTTTAAGGAGGGAAGATTGTAATACCCCGTATTTTTAGATTTGTTCAAAGGTAGTCAACGATATTAAAATGGAAAAATGTATTTTAATTATAAGTATTTATGATTGACATGAACGGTATGGTTCTTATTCACCCGAAACTATGTAGTAACTATCTGTTGCTGTGGTTAGATAAAACCACTTCTCATCAATGTGAATTTGACATGACATGTCTTTGAATTTAAAGGCATTTTGAGCCATGTCGAAAATTGAGGCAAGTGAAAACAAAAGTATTTGTAATTTGTTTGACTCTGTCAAGGATAGGTGTATTGGATTGCTATGTCTTTTTAATTCACCTTTTTCGACCCAACGTTGGACCGTTCCATGTTCAACGTTGGACCATTTGTCTGCCGCTTCTGAGATTTTTCCCTTAAAAGGGACACCTTTTACTGAGATTTTTCCCTTAAAAGGGACACCTTTTACTGACTTAGCCAACAAAAAATGAGCAATAGGATCTTTTTGATCATTTGTTAAGTTTGTTTTACCCATTAATTACTTTTTTATTGTTATACTAACTGTTTTCTTGGTTTTTTCCAGCTAACGTAGGATGATATTGTTGGTATAAAAAGATGATGTAAGAGAGTAAAAATAGAGAAGATGTAATTGTGTAGAATTAGCTTTAATTTGTAGTTGTAATTTTTTTTCCAGCTAATGTAAGTGTAATCTTTTGTAAATGATGTAATGTGTGATGTAATGGTGTGTTTAAATGGTAAACAGGCGCCAAATACAAAATATTTGGGCAAATATTTCCCACACAATTTGTAACTTTATCTTTGTTTACCCAAGTACGTCCTTGTTTAAGGGTTCATTATCTTCCTATTACTGATAGTTGTCCTTCTGTATTTCTTATATTTTTATCTTACTTTCCATCTTTGCCCTCACTTTTACCCTCTTTTCTTAAATATCTCAATTTTCACCATGTTACCTTTGGATAGGTATGGAGGGAGTATAAGATAGGATTATAAGACGGAAAATATTTTAAAACCGGCTTGGCAATAGCCAGTTTAGGCGTGTAGAAGGTAGTAAAGGAAGAAAACGGCTTTCTAATGTGACCAGTATTCTCTATAAAATAATAATAAAATAATAGTATTTGTATCTTTCAATACTTCTCCATTTTTATGAATATAAATACAAGATTTCACCCTTTCATAATTCACTTTTGCTTTTACAAAATTTACATAAACCTAAAGAGGGAGTTTTAAAGGAAGAATTTCAGATCTGTCTTGCAAGTTTATTCCGTCTTAAAAACTAAAAGGTAATTTACGAATTCGTCTTATAATTTATTCAATTGTTTATTAAACCGTCTTATACTTGTGTCGTTGACTGCCCTTGACTACACCGTGACCTAGCTTAGGCTGCCGTTGACCGTAGGCTTGGTGATTGGCTGGTGTTTGTCGTGTAATTAAGACACGGTTTACACCGTGTGTGGTGTTTGCCGTGGCAGAAGGAGAGGACGGCGGTGATTTAGGTAGTTGGGCGACCACGTTGGGGTAGTAGGGGATTGTTAGTAGTGTTTGGTGCGGTGGTGGCCATAAAGTCGAAGAAGGGAGTTGTGGTTGTTGTCATGGGTTAGGGGTAGTGAGGTTGTGGTGTCTGGGGTCGTCAGCAGGAGGCGGTTCGAGTGGTGGTGTCACCGTTGTTCAGTGGTGACCACGGTGGTGCTACGGTGGTAGTTGTGTTGTTGTGAGGGCGTGTGTCGTGAGGTCTAGGGCTAGGGTTTTGGCTGTGGCTGGTGGCCGGTGAGGCAGGAGAGTGTGAGGGTGGTGTTGGTAGTAGTAAGGAGGATAGGATAGTGGTGAGCGTGGCCGCGGTGGTTGGTTGTGGGGGTCGTGTGGGGCATGTGTATGGTGGGTGGTTGTGTCAAGTGTTTGGTTTTTTTAGACGAGTTTTCGTAATTAGTTTTCATAATTTATTTTACAATTATTTATTTATTTATTTATTAATTTGGATGGTTAGTAATTAGTATAATTATATGTGATAGGTGATGGTTTTGTCGAGGAGTGCTTTTGATTTATTTGTTTTTCTTATTGCTCGAAGTATTTGTTTGCAAGGTAGGATAACTACTTAACTTATTGGTATTTCTATTTTATGTGAATGGATGAATATTGGTGATTTATATTATGGATGGATTATTGTTGGATTCTTCATCTTTGTGACTGAGATGATTACGTTATTGCATTATTGTTTGTATTGTTTGCATTGCATTCATGGCACACTACATTGGTTACTATATTGTGGTTTCCTCAGGACTGGTTATGCAGGACCTGTCTCTGGGATGGTTTTCCTCAACTTCGGTTGGGATGATTTTCCTCAACTTCGGTTGGGATGGTTTTCCCCGGGCCAAGGATTGGCGGGATAAACGGGTGTCTCAGAGGATTGCGCACATGCATTTGCATATCATATAGCATCATATTCAGTGTTGTTTATTTATCCTACTCGACCAGTGGTTGACTTGTGTGCTTTCTTGTCTATGTCAAAATAAAATTGATGTTTGCTTTAATTGATGGCGTCATGTGGTGTATTTCCGGTTAATTGGGGAGCAGATTAAATAGCAGGTTATGGGTTGCTGGGACGTGAGGAGTAGATCGTGGAGTCTACTTAGAGTCTTAGATCACTTAGTCTCAGACAATCGTTGTTTATTTATATTATGACTTTACTTATTTCCGCTGCGAAGTTTGTATTTTATTTTATTAGTTCAGTTATTCGTTTGAACGTTGTAAGGAAGCCTTATTCAGTTAAATTTATTTTAAGTACTTTGGTTTGTTATCTTTGTTATTCACCACCTCGGAATCGAGTGATAGAGCACGATATGAGATTTCTCAGGCTTGATGAGGGGATGGTGACGGAGAGGGCACAATAGAGGGAAATGATACATGTAGATTTTTTGTTTTTGATGTTTGAAATATTTAGTGCTTTTATTTAATTTTTAAAAATTTATTTGCTCTTTTCGGATTTATTACACGTTTTTACCAACTTTCTTATATATTAATACTTGGCTCACTTTTAAGGTATTCTGGACCCTTCGGCTTTACTTCGGTTTTCAAAATCGTTTTAATATTTATTCTCGATTTAATTCTAAGTTTTCATAAAAGAAATCTAGACTTCGATTTTGAAACAAGTTTACCTTAGCTTTGGTATTATATTTCACTCTCCTTTTGTTTTTCACCTTTTCTTTTCTAAATTTTCGCATTTTAAGGTGTGCAATCACCCCTAGACAGTTTTAAATGATGACTCATGTAAGCCAACCCCAAATTATTTTGAATTAAGGCTCTGTTGTTGTTGTTTGAAGATAATTAAGTAAGATAATACAAAAATTTCTAAAATATTTGTTTCGGGGTACCCTTTAATACTAGATCGTTGGAAATCTTAATTGCACAATTCCTTTTAAGTAGAAGTAGATCAGCAATACACCCTCTCAAGTCTCAAGTATTAATGATGTAACTCATAGAATATAAGAGGGGCAAAATATACTTATATAAAACCAGCCTAATATATGAACAATCAATAGCTTGGTACAAATTAAAAGAAAGCACACTAGTCTGCCTTCCTGTTCTTGGGAGCTTTCTTCGGCTTTTTCGGCTCTGGGAAGATAGCACGGAACACCATTGCAGCCAGTATAGCACCAATGAAGGGGCATATCCAATAAACATAGAACTGGTCCCATGTGTTGTGCATTCCTTTCATGTATGCCCATCCGAATGCCTGCAATTACAGCAATCACATAAATGAGATATGAAATATGTAACAAATACTTATTTTTGCGAGTGGCTGGAATGCCTTTTCTACAGCCTCCTGTGGGGGAATGTAAATGCAAGCTAAACTAGCTATTAAAGTTATTGAGTGGTTGTATTCAAGATCTGAGGTCGAGATTTGTCTAGCTCAAGAGCTTAATGGTGGGAAAAGGGTATGTAGTCTTACACCTAGTTAACACAGGAAGGTTGTTTTCTAAATTTTAATATCAGCTTTCTTCAAGGATCATAATCCATAACCAAAGAACAATGAGGTTTTTGCTCCATTGGAAATGGAAATTGTGGCTCACTTAACATTGGTAAAAAAACCAAAGGCTTCTTGGAATAAGAAGGGCGGTCTCGAAAGACCCTAAAATCCCAACTTTAAATCTCGTATCTTTTGTAAAGATACACAAATTTTGGCTGAAATCAATTTGGCTAGTGTCTACGCCAAAAGCAATGTGATTTAAGACTTAAGAAGCAGAGAGTAAAATGCCTCCATATTTTCCTGCTTACAGTAAGGTAAAGGGGATGTGGTGACCAACAATGAGAAATGGGTAAAGAATCAGCTAGAATACAGATAGGATCGCTAGAAAAAAAAAAAGCATGGAAGTAATACAGTATCTTTTTGTCAGAAATATACTCACAT
Organism: Silene noctiflora; assembly: GCA_009801015.1. Lineage (NCBI taxonomy): Eukaryota > Viridiplantae > Streptophyta > Magnoliopsida > Caryophyllales > Caryophyllaceae > Silene > Silene noctiflora. The sequence continues at coordinate 51,507 of VHZZ01000115.1, forward strand.
TGGCAGGATTCATGGAAGGTCCTGTATAACCGGAACCAAGAACCACCAAAGTGACTGTAGCCATCGCAAGCAACCATGTCTTCACAAGGGACCCCCCAGGGACTTTGAGAAGAATAATGAGGACATTCAAGCTTATAAGAAAAGTCAACACCCCTTCTGCTGCCGCTGCAGTATGCAAATCCACTTTAATAGAAGGTCCACCCAACATGTGTTTGTACTGACTTGGCATCACTTCTGAGATTGCCCAAGCACCACCAACAGCACCAGCAGCCTGCAAAATGACATAGTAATATCTTTGATACTGTCCACCACATCTGGATTTCACAAATATAACTTTACCCCAACGCCTTAAAAGGCTCCTGTCCTATGTCGAAGTAAGGGTTTTCCGAAATACACATCACCACCCTCATCTTGAACACACAAAGCCTGTTTCAAAGGGTAGTGGTGAAAATTATGTCGGAAATTGCACCGATAATGCACCACCATACTAAAGGGCACATAAATTAGTGACCCTAGAGTCCTAGACAACCAGTAAAAATTAAACTAAGTCGAATTGTATGACCAAATTGAATAGCAATCTGAATGCTTACGTCTTTTATAACTATTGTTTGCCGATATGACGGAATCTTAAAATCTTACAAAGTCTTAACTATTAGTAGAATATGCAAAATTCCCTTCGTATAAGATAGATCAATACCTTCCCCAACTTAAGCAAATGTTCAGACTAGTAACCTACACCATTTACTGAGAAAGTGAAAATCTTATCTCTTCCCTTAACATAAAGATCTGTCCAAAAGACTAAGCTATGACTCCATTCTATCCTTGTACCCTTAAATTTGTCCGATCTTCTGAGTCCCGAGCCAATGATTCAACATTCCTAGGTCTTCGCCCACTAGAAACAAGAGAGGTTCGAGAAAAAATAAACTTAACCCATAAGGCCATGACTCGTCAATTCATCATTACACAATTCAACTTAGTGTGCTTGAAATCCGTCTTAGAAGTAGGTAACTCAACTTTAATACCTAGAAATTAAGTTAAAAGAATTCCACAATTCGACCTATTATGGGGTACGAAGGGTCGAATCTATAAAAGGTTACCCGTTACCCAAGCGTCAGAAAACACAAAAAGACGGAGTTTTAAGATGATCATGGTTGATGTTCCACTGACCAATTAAATCCTTAAACACTTGAATTGACCCACTTAATGATATAGAATAAACTGAAAAGGTTGTTAAGGTTGTAAAAGTTGTTAGGAGTAGGTTACAGAGGTTGTTAGTAGTAGTCAGTTAGTTGAGTTTGTTATTATAAATAGCTGATCACCTCTCATTGTAATTCATTCATCATTTTACCAGAAATTCAATACAATTCTCAATCTTTCATTCATTTCTCTCTCTCACACATTCTATCTACATTTCATTTAAGTCAAGTGCAGAACCTCGAAATACTCTTTCTCCATATTCTAGAGTTATTTCCTGCATTCCGTATCATTCATTGATATAGGACAAAGAGAACCCACCCCAAAAGCTAGCTCAAAGGGTGGTAGAGCCCTTGTCCTATATAAACCCCACATCAACCCCCCATTTGATCGATGTGGGACTCATGTCCCATGTCATGCAATGGGATCAGTCCGTAACACTTAATTGAATCCTCGCCCGAACTCCCAAACAATTATCAACAAACACAATCCTTAACTCCTCAAGGGGATGAAAACCCCATCAGAGCAGTCCCAAGTCCCAATTGAATTCCCAATTCACAAGTCAACCATGCTTATTAAATATACCCCCAAAACTGATCTAAAACCTAATCCTATGAAGACACAAGCAATCCAATGGACAGTCTTTTTCGGGTCTTCTCCGAACATGTCCCCTCACAAACCGAAACTCAATATATGATAGATACTGCATTTGTGAGCCATGTAAGCAAAACAGAAGTGATTTTAATTTGGCTGGGAGAAGCAAAAGGTTAAAAGAGAAGACAAGAAAGAAAAGGTCCTTAATGTAGAAGCAAATATGAAAAGAATTAAAAAAAAGAACCTGAGCAGGGAAACGAAGGGCCATGGAAAAGAGAGAATCGCGAGTAAGACCAGCAGCGTAAAAAGCGGCGGTACCAGTAGGATTAAAACTAGCACCGCCAAGTAACTGACCCACAAAAGTAAAGATAAAAACCAAAGTAGCAACAATGGCAGTAGTGATGACAAGAGTGAATGAACCCTGAACCCCAATTGAAGTAGAAATTAAGTAAGTAAACAGACCGATTGTGGACGCAGAAAACACCCACATCGCGGTTAATATACCGTCTGCTATTGCTAGTTTAATAGCCGCTGCCGTAGTCGTGGCCGCCATGTGGGGGGTTTGGTAGGGTGGTAAGTGAGTGTGAGTGTGAGTGATATGGGTTGAATTTTGGTTGTGATTGGGGAGAGAAGGGGTTGGTTGTTAAGTAGAGAGTAGTTTATATACAAGGGGATTTGAGAGTTTGGAGATTGGTTGGTTTTAATTTGGTTGTACACTTCTTTTGTTGCTCTTCTACCTCTCTTACTTTATTACTAAATAAAATGTCAGTCTATATTCAATGTATGTATATACAATAATAATTCAATAAAAATAAAAATAAAAATCAATTCAATAATTCATGATTGTGTTGTGTCTAATTTCTGTTAACATCCTAACTCAATTTCTTTGTCATCCGTTCTCTCCTACTTATATCTTAACCACCAAAATTTAGAGTTTAGATATCTTTTTTTCCCTCTCAAATTTAATTCCATTTTAAATTACTCCATTATTATTCATCCTCTACTTTATTGGACAATTATTTTTCAGGGTAGAATTAAGACAGTTGAATCATTTTAAATTTGAATTCTATTATATATTATCCAGGTTTATTGTAGAAAAGTATGAATTATACGTACTAATGAAAAAGATTTATTTAAAAATCCTAAAACGGAAATGTAAAAAAATAAATGATTCAAATAGTAAAACTCATCATTTAAAATCTTTGTCTCAAATATTTAATTTTCAGTTCATTAATAAAATTAAAATATCCATCACATTACAAGTTTACAACGGCAGTTAAAAGTATTAAAAGTTAATTTTTTCAATTAAGACTTCTATAACCTATAAGAGACTATTTATCCCAATTTTTAGTATAAAAACATCTACCATTCTTAGAAAAACATGCACCACACTTTAAAAAGTAGATAAATATAAATTTGTTATAGGAGAGAAAAAACCTTTTTTTTTTGTGCATAAGAGGGGCTAAGAGCATCCACATTGAAGATGATGGACCATCCTCTTAGAACTCTCTCTCATCTAAGATGATGTCCTCTTCAATGTGAGTGCATCCTCTTAGCATCATCTTTGAAGAGGGAGGGGATGACTTCCTTTATTTAGAGCATCCACAATGAAGAGTATGTCCTCTTCCTCTTATTTCTTCTCTTTCTTTCTATCTTTTTGACAACTCATATTCTCTTTCATCCAATTTGT
>VHZZ01000115.1:101551-119965 GCA_009801015.1 Silene noctiflora
AGAACAGGCGCAACACATGTTGCGCCCTCTGGAAGAGGCACATCACTTTGTGCGACTGTTCTCGAGTTGGATTCTGACTGTGAAAGTCAGACTCGCGTTTTATTAATGTTCGTTGGTTGATTTAAGCGTATTATTGATACTAGACTCGAGATTGAAGTGATTTATACAGATTACATACATAAGTAAAGATCGTAATAAAACAGAAAACATGTATCAAAGTCGAATTTTAATATTTTGATATGGAAAAATTAAACCATCAAAGATCCGGGTTTGAAAAGATGACAAAAACCCATAAATATTAGGATTATAAGGGATTTAAGTCGAAAATAAAAAGGAAAATAATCTGGAAACAGAAAAGAAAACAGAAAACACGAATCAATTGGTACTAGAGGAAGAAGAAGAACAACAGCAGCAGACTAGGTGCCTCTGGAAGAGGCACAGAAAATGTCGCGTTTGTTCCACTAGGCGCATCTACTGATACGATTCTTCTCGACGGTCTTTCCCTGATGATTCATCAAAAAGGTTTAAAAACTTACGGTTTTAAAAACATATTTATGGCGTAGGATCTTACATAAGATTAAATACATAAACACATTACATAAAATACAAAGTATGATTTACACCCTCAGACTTACATATTTACGAAGCGAAAAACGACTTAATTTGACGATGTAACGAAGATGCCCTTTGAAAAAAGATTTTAGAAAATAAGTTGATTAATTAGGTTGATTGAGTGTGGTGGCCAAATTTGTAGGTCTATGCAAAACGTGACTGGTACCTAGAATGATCTAGGCTTACGTGGTCGAAAATGCTCAAGCACGTAGGCGTCGTAGCAAAAGCACATTATCTTAGAATGCAAAGAGAGAAGAGAATGGGGAGGACACTCGTGTGCTAAATATGTGAGACGAAGGCCTCTATTTATACTAATCGCGAGGTAGGGTTTCGGAAAAAGATCTAGAAGAGTCACGGCGAAATTAGGAAAGAAATAAGCCGACTTTGATTTTCAGCTGAGAAACACCCTGGGGAAGAGGCGAAACAAATGTTGCGTCCTCTCTAGGGCGGTTTCCTGCACTACAAGAAAGCGCGTTGACAGCCTGTCGTATTTTAGGCATAACTTTCTCTAAAAGACTCGGATTAAGGTGATTTCGGTGGCGTTGGAAAGCTAAGAGAAAGATCTAAAATTTTATGTGAAATAAAAAAGACCAAAAAAAGAGGGAATCACCTCGTAAAATGACCCTAAAAGTCGGGTTGTTGTATTAAGCTAAAATGAAATGTACATTTTGTAATGTAAACAAAAGTTTAGCCTAAGGAAGTGAAATGAGACTAAATCTGAGACATAATCTCGGCATATTATGACATCCTTACCTTTGACAAGCATATTGTTTTTGACTCGAGATTTACGGTCTCGGGTTTCAGAGACAATTTTGACTCCGAACTCTAAATGCACTCTAATTATTGTCAAAACGTTCGTATCGACACGTAGATGACGACAAAGGGGTTGACACGACCATTTAGGAAATCATTTTTCGAAAAATTAATGAAATGTCATAATATCGTTTTGTATATTGAACATGCAGTCCAATCATCACTGGGTGTTTAGCGAAGGGTTTAGAAACGAGGTATCTATAGAGCCCCCACTTTGACTAAGGCTTGGACAAGGCGAAATTCAAAGTATAGCCCTCAGGTCAATCGAAGATTACAACCCGAAGACTATGGCGACGCGAGGCGGTTCAAGGGGACTGAACCAAGGACCTGTCGTCGGGAACATTTTAGAGTCCGTCGACTTCTGGGGAAGGTCGTTTAAAGTCCATTAGACTACGTAAGGAAGCTCGTCGACCATAAGAATAAATCATACCCGAAACACCCCTGGGTGAAACGTGGCTGAAGGCGCTTCGAAAAAAACTCGTTTGTCTGAAGATAACTTGGTGTCTGAAGGCATTAGGGGTGACAAGGCTTCTGAAGAAACTTCTTAACTTCACTGAAGACTAACTGTGAAGTCTTCTTCTGAAAGGAAGGCTGGAGGGAAACCCTCTGAATGGAAGACATGAAGATGTTTTTGAAGGCTAACTGAATAGAATTTTTGAAGAACATATAAAGGACTATCTGAAGGTTACTGAATGGTATCTGAAGGTTTAATGAGGGGCATCTGAATTATTTGGGAAGGACCGCCTGAAGGATTTAAACTATCCGAGAGGTTATCTGAATTATTTCAATTGATGATTTTTGAAGGATGAAGGATATGAAGTCGTAAGGTAAGCTTCTGAAATATCCGAAGGATGAAGGTAAGCTTCTGTCAAACTCTGTGGGGAATAATATTGGAGGCATGACGTTGGTAGGAACCGCTGAGGAGAGAATTTAGCTTGCGTTGGTCTCAAGCGAACTCTATCGAGAAATACAAAGGCTGTAGACCTGCAGTGAACTTTCGCTAGGGAATTAGGATCCACTAGGGAGTATCAAGAAGTGCAAAGGGTTGTAGGCCCGCAGTGAACTCTCACTGAGGGAAATGAAATATGATGGGGAACACATCGACGGTTGAGAAAATCTTGACAGAGACTTGACCGCCGCTGGGGAATGTTAGTTGATAGTCTTTGGATGCGGCTGGAGAGAATGAGGGCTCGGGCAAAGCCACCAGTTGGAGCTAGCTTTGCTTCTTATAAATACCGCATGGTTAGTGGCCACACAAACAGTTTAATAGGAAAATAGCACATAAGCACTTATGCAATTAGCACGTGATCTCATGGAAGAGAACAAACAAGTTTTGGGAATATTTTCTTTAATAAATTGTATTTGTTGATTTTAATGCATTATGCATATCCAATGGGTTTTAGACACATGATTGACACGATATAGACCCTACGGACGCAGGTTGATAGAATGACGTACGTAATACAAACTTAGTTTTGACGCGACCCGGGGATGACTCTGATAGATTTTGTCTACGTATGCGCAACCCTAGCCAAATATAGGCGACAACGTGTATCATCTCCTAAGATAGAGGATTTGGCAGTGATTGGGACGTATAAAGGTATGGCATGAGCCATGGATCAGCTGTTTACTTGGATATCTTTCGCCACCGTTTGCTGTAGTGAGGCATGATGAGTCGGAGAATCAATCTAAGACCTTTGTCATTGCCCGGACAGAGCATTAGCTTGACTTAATTGAGACTTGAGAATAAAAGGGAAGAATAAAGTAAGGGTGGCGTCTCGGAAAAAAAGCCCCCAGGATTAGAACATGACTCGGGTATTTGGTAAAAGAAAACTAGACGATGACCTAAAGAAGGAGCCCCCAATATAGAGAGCTAAAATGGGTGGTTATAACTTTTAGGATGGTTTAAAGGTTGATAATTGAGGTCGAAGGTTGATGGATGGGGTGGTTGTGTCCTTGTTGGAGGACTGCCTATATATTCACGTGGAGTGAAATCAAACCAGATCGGAGTTCTGAGTGCGTGCCTAAGCTATGCTGTTAGGGCTTTAAAGTGCATGGGTCACGAGGGTATATTTCTTTAGTGACTCGAAGAATCGATTTGAGATAATTCCTTCCCTGATCATAAACCAAAGAAGTAAGGTAGGTTTATAAAAATTTTCCTTGTCATGTGAGCACACTCAAAAGTGGACCCTAAGGATGGGTTGGGTATGTCCCGTTCTGAGTAGCAAAGTATTTGAAGACTCCATGTCTGGGTCAAGGTGAAAATGGCTTGGATATTTCGGAGTGTAGAGCTTGGAAGTAAGAGGCTTTGAATCAACAGATCTCTGGAGTTCGTTTTTGTAGAGGTAAGGCTTGATGAGTTATGGTTTGTAATGTGGCTTGGAAATGGGGTCTCGGGCTTGAAGTAGCCTGAACACAAAAAATTGGTAGGTTAAATGACGTGGGATCAAGCTTCCATGTCTTGGCCCTTAAAGGTTGGGTATATGTGACAAGCTTGAGAGGATTCTCAAAATTCTTAACTATTTCCCTGTAACGGTCTCGAGAAGGACTTAGGGTGTAGAAAGGCTATATTGCGATCCTAGCTGAAACTATGGCATTTTCAGTTTCAGGTTCTGTCGTTGACTATTGGCATCTGGTTTCGGGATTTCTCTTTAGACTTTGGTATTTGATTTTAGGATTCGGCATTTGATTTCTTGATTGGACTCAGATTATTGGTCCGGAATCTATCTCGCTTAGTTTCGGGCTTTATCCCTTTTTTTTTTTGGATATGCCTTTGAATTTGATGATGACTTGATATCATGGATTTGGGTTAGACTAACACCTTTCGCGTGAAATGGGTCGGGCTTTAGTAAACGGGTTGTTTATTGTGGGGAGTGGGCTTGTCTTCCGTCATGGATCATTAACAAAGGAGATGGTCTAGATTCTTCCTAGACTCTCTTGAGACATGCTCGTACTAAACTAGGTTACAACGAGGTTTCTATTGTTAGACATGGAATAGGTAAAGAAAATGGACAGGGAGTTTCAGGTTATTCCATCACTCAGAACGAAATGTTACTTAACTATACTCACATTGACTCGGCATGCTTGGTCATTTGTTGTAAAATGTCTCAAACCAATTCTTGTCGTCATAGGAAATGGTAAGCAAAAGATAGAATGATATGTGGATTGAAAATTGTGCTTTTATTGAAATGTCGAATAAATTTAACAGGAGAAGACATGTGACCCATGGGACAACCCCCAGGTTGTCACTAGGAATGTGAATAAAGAAAAACAGATACTATAAAAACTATGGGAAAGAAAACCTAAGACTCGGATGTAGACATTGACTCAATCTTAGATCCAGACTCATAATCATCTGCCCATGCTTGAACATTCTCTCTTCCAGCAACTGTCTTTGACATTCAGTTTTGAGCATTCATCCATTTGAGCACCTCATCCTCGTCGTTGGGAATACTAGAAGGATAACAGTCAAGAAGTGTTTCTTGATAAGTGGTATATCCATGAGGATTACCTAAGCTACCTTATGGGTTAAAGGTTGAGATGGACAATTCCCCACTTTCAATCATATCTTGGATCACATGCTTGAGCTTATAGCACATCTCGGTATCGTGTCCATTACCTCTGTGATATTGGCAATAGGCATTATTGTCCAAATATTTAGACTTCCTTTTTAGATCTGGGGTTGGGCCAATAGGTTGGAGGAGACCCAGGGAAGACAACTTGCTCAAGGCTACGGCACAAGGTATGCCTAGATTTGTGAATTTCCTTGGAGGTTGGTTAGGCTTTTTCGACGAAAGCTTCATGAGGTTACCTTTGTTGATTTTGATCCTTGGATAAAACGGACGTATGGTATGAGAAGAACTAGGGATAAACTGATCTCTCGTCTTCTTCATGAGAGTGTTTGGTTGAGGGATTGTATGAACACCCTCTCTTTTTCTCAGTGGTTGAGTATCAAGCTTCTTGCCCATTTCAGCTAGCTGTTTTTCAAATGTGACAAATTTAATTTCTATGTGGGTAAGTCGAATGCTTAGATCATCTATGGCTCCCTATAGCTTGGAAAATATATTGTTAGTGATGGCAGAAAGCATGAGCATGCCACTCTGGATATTATCGTCTTCGAGCACATTGATTTCCTCGTTGTTACAAGGAACGAGGAGATGAGAACAATCTAGGGATGATTCATGGTCATGTTTAATGATGCTAGACCCAAGAGGGTCGATCTTCTTGTATTGCTTGGCAGAAGGTGGAAATTGTAGCTTGTCATTCTCGATCATGTCTTGGGTAATATGCTTTAAGCAAAAGTATTCCTCCGTATCATATCCCCTACCTCGATGGTATTGGCAATACGAATTGCCCTTCCACCTAGGCAATATCTTTTCAGGGTCTGGGGTTGGACCGATTGGATGGAGTTTTCCCTAGGAAACCAGTCTTCCTAGAGCCACTTCATATGTAGTTCCGAGCTCGATGAATTCCCTAAAAGATCGTCCTGGCCTTCTTGGTGGAGTCTCCAAGAGGTTGGTTCCCTTACCTTAATTGGCTCGCTTAGATTGATGGGTCATATTGGGCTTAGATGATTCAGCGCTGACTTGGCTTTGGGGGACAAGGAGATGGTAAAGATTTCATTATGCCCATTTGGTTTTCCATATTGACGACACATGTGCTTAAGTTTTCGACAGTGGCCTGAAACTTCATGACTGCAAAAATTAATCCATCGATGGCTGATAGGACGACGAACAAACTTCCTTGTATATCTTCGTTAGAAATTGCAGAACTCCTACCGAGAAGAAAATGACGTGCGTTACAACTCAATTCGGTATGGGATCACGCAAACTAAGGAAAAACATATGGGATACACAAGGAACCTATATGAGGACAAAATGGGACAAAAAGACTCGGACTCATGAGTTCTTGAAATGTCGTGAGCGACTTCTCGTGTTTGAACTCATGGCGTTTGACTTTGACTTATACTTTAAACTCGAGTGTTGACTTTGACGGAGTGACCCTTATATTGCTGACCTTACTGATGGGTTTAGACATGGTTGAAGATGGTGCGATGTTAACACGTGTGCTTGTGACAGACTTGACTGGGGGTTTGGGTTGTGCGTACCCGACCATGACATTTGGAGAGTTTGGGAGATGGATTGGAATGACTCAGTGTGTTAGTCTCGAGTATGTGAGTCGAGGTGTCAGGAATGTCTAGATCCTAACTGACTCAGGATGAAGGGATCCAAAATGATGGAGTAACGCCTTTGGACTTGATTCGAACTTGAAAGACCCAAAATATAAGGGAAGACGAGTTTATAACCCGACAGAGTTTTGACTAGGAAATGACTTGGCTTGAATTTTGACTCTTATTTAACCCAATTGAATTTACACATTTACATTTTTGAAAAGAGATTTTTTTTTAAAAGAAAACTTTTTTTTTTCTAAAGTTTTGATTTTTTTTTTGAAACTCTATCTTTGAAATTGGGAATTTTGAAAAACGGAATTACAGAAATTTTGAAACTTTGAAATTGGAATTTTATTTACGGAACATTTGAATTTTTGAAGAAGGAATTTTAACTACGGAAAACTTGATGTTTTGGAAATGGAATTTTAATTACACAAAATCTGGCATTATTTGGTTTACAAATGTGATATTAAGACTTGTGATTGACTTGGAAAACACATAGCATGTATACATACGAACAAGCATTATAACGGTATGCTGAGTGCTTTAAAGGGGTTTTGGCTTAAAAGGGTGGGTTCCTACACCAAGCTATCAAACCCTGGTCTGTGGAGAGGTCCGGACCAAACATGAGTAAGGCTAGTTCCTAGTTCCATTTCCTCGAGTAGTGAAAGCTCTTGATGCAAACATGAGTAAGCATTGTGGTGTGGTTGACATCAATTGCTATCCATCTAGTAGGGACAAATAAGAATTTGCACCACCGAGACGGGACAATTGTTGGTTGAATCGGTTTAGTTAAGAGCCTAGAAAGGCTAGCTGAAAGGAACTAAGAAGGCCGAGCAATGAAAACTAATGACTGTCTCATACAAACTATCCCTAACCTTGTTCAAGTTTCACCATGGATAACATTAAACTTAGTCTAAGTGCATCATCCCCAGCGGAGTCTCCAAACTGTGGACATGGGACACCCGCGCCGCGCGCACCCACGCGTTGGTATGTTTGAGGCGGTGATACTTCTCCCACGGAACTTTGTGTTGACAAAGCACGTCATGGGCCGTTACCGATTCAAAAGGCATTGAAACCGGTGAATGGTTTGAACAAGCCTGCATTTGTGGAGTCGCCACCAATTTTTGTGGATAATTGGATCCATTTGAATACTTCGTATCATGTCAAGACACAAAGTAGTGAAATTAACACTAAGAAATTCGTCGCCCTTAGCATTCCATGTCTAGAATGACTCTCGCGATGCCAATGAACACTGGTGTTCACAGATATTTGAGTAAGGGGTGAGGGTACGTATTAGGAAGCTCAAACTAGAAAACCTAATCCCGCCCGCCTCGATAACGGCCTCTACTAATGATAAGGGAATGTCATTTATATTTGATATGTCATTAGTTATATGTATGCAATGCAACACCCACGTTTTAATCCTAGCATGTGAATTAAACTAAGTCTGTTAACACATAAAGTTAGCAAGCAATTAGGTCAAAGTGGATATTTTACATTCATTTACATCTGAGAAGAAAGATAAACAAATAAAGAAAATAAATTACATTACAATGAATGAAAGACGAATCTATGCCATAAATATGTCAATAAAGGAAATAAAATATTAAACGCTGAAACAGAAGGCGATWATACGAATAATAGTTAATTATAAACTAATTAGAATARCTACGTCAGAACKRGACGAGTTCAGAGGCAGCAGCCAGCCCAGAACAGGCGCAACACATGTTGCGCCCTCTGGAAGAGGCACATCACTTTGTGCGACTGTTCTCGAGTTGGATTCTGACTGTGAAAGTCAGACTCGTGTTTTGTTAATGTTCGTTGGTTGATTTAAGCGTATTATTGATACTAGACTCGAGATTGAAGTGATTTATACATATTACATACATAAGTAATGATCGTCATAAAAAAGAAAACATGTATCAAAGTCGAATTTTAATATTTTGATATGGAAAATAGAACCATCAAAGATCCGGGTTTGAAAAGATGACAAAAACCCGCAAATATTCGAATTATAAGGGATTGAAGTCGAAAATAAAAGGAAAATAATCTGGAAACAGAAAAGAAAACAGATAAGACAAATCAATTGGCACTAGAGGAAGAAGAAGAACAGAAGCAGCAGACTAGGTGCCTCTGGAAGAGGCACAACAAATGTTGTGTCTGTTCCCCTAAGCGCATCTACTGATGCGATTCTTCTCGACGGTCTTTCCCTGATGATTCATCAAAAAGGTTTGAAAACTAAAGGTTTTAAAAATATATTTATGGCGTAGGATCTTACATAATATTAAATACATAAACACATTAGATAAAATACAAAGTATGATTTACACCCTCAGACTTACATGTTTACGAAGTGAAAAACGACTTAATTCGACGATGTAACGAAGATGCCCTTTGAAAAAACATTTTAGAAAACAAGTTGATTAATTAGGTTGATTGAGTGTGGTGGCTAAATTTGTAGGTCTATGCAAAACGTGACTGGTACCCAGAATGATCTAGGCTTACGTGGTCGAGAATGCTCAAGCACGTAGGCGTCGTAGCAAAAGCACATGATCTTAGAATGCAAAGAGAGAAGAGAAGGGGAGGACACTCGCGTGAAAAATATGTGAGGCGAAGGCCTCGATTTATATTAATCATGAGGTAGGGTTTCGAAAAAAGATCTAGAAGAGTCACGGCGAAATTAGGAAAGAAATAAGCCGACTTTGATTTTCAGCTGAGAAACACCCTGGGGAAGAGGCGCAGCAAATGCTGCGTCCTCTCTAGAGCGGTTTCCTGCGCTACAAGAAAGCGCGTTGACAGCCTGTCGTATTTTAGGCATAACTTTCTTTAAAAGACTCGGATTTAGGTGATTTCGGTGGCGTTGGAAAGCTAAGAGAAAGATCTAAAATTTTATGTGAAATAACAAAGACCAAAAGAAGACGGAATCACCTCGTAAAATTAGCCTAAAGGTCGGGTTGTCCAATTAAGCTAAAATGAAATGCACATTTTGTAATGTAAACATAAGTTTAGCCTAAGGAAGTGAAATAAGACTAAATATGAGAAATAATCTCGGCATATTATGACATCCTTTCCTTTGGCAAGCATATTGCTTTTGACTCGGGATTTACGGTCTCGGGTTTCAAAGACGGTTTTGACTCCGGACTCCAAATGCACTCTAATTATTGTCAAAACGACCATATCGGCGCGTAGATGACGACAAAGGGGTTGACACAACCATTTAGGCAATCATTTGTCGACGAATTAATGAACTGTCATAATATCGCTTCGTATATTGAACATGCGGTCCAATCATTACTGGGTGTTTAGCGAAGGGTACAGAAACGAGGTTTCTACATTCTCGCAAATAGAAGGCAACCTGGTCAACTTTTATCTCCTTAGGGCAAGCTATAAGGTCAAATATGTTATCAAATTCTCTGCACCACTCCCCCAACAACGATGGTTCTCCAGTCCCCTCAAACTTGGCTGGGTTATACTTAGCAATTGAAGCTCCTACCTTTGATGGGTTCACATCCTCTTTCTTACTCTTCAAGGCTTCCGTCAAAGCCTTGTTCATTTACAGCAATCTCTCGATCTCCTCAGCAGACATGACGGGTGGGGTTGATTTCTTTGGTGGCATATTGACTACCTATAAGAATGAAGTGGAGAAAAATAAGCTTTTGCTTAGGATTTGTGGTCAAATGGCTTTAAAAGAAGAATATTGCAACAAAATAACATGTGGTTGACTAAAACTGGACCTTGGCCAGCCTACCACGGTCTCGAGCACTACGGCCTAACGGCCCTACACCCCACGGTCATAAAACTATGACCCACCCCCACACATCGAACACCTAATTATCATCCTATAGCTTATTAACACTATCTAGCATGGTTTCGGGGCCACATAATATGCATATCACTTAGACATAATAATATATGCCCCATACACATAAGCATCCAATCAAGTAAAACATACAATCTGTCCATAAGACAATCCATGCTAGTAGATACATAACTCATGTAGTAATAATATAATTCACACATTTCCACACATTTCATACTCAGCCATAGGCCATTCTCATATTAGACATAGAACATACCTCAATCCGCATCCTGCAATTAAGGTTAGAAATGTTATAATTTTGACCCATAACTTAAACAAGTAGCCCTACTTCAACTACCCACTCTCGTAATCATCTCAAGGTGACCGGTTCAAAACTAAAAGGGCCATGGTATGAATTAGACGCGCGCTTTCCTAACCATACTAAGAGGGGCTCCTAACAGTTTCTACCCGGGTTCATTCATTTAGACTCACCTTAAGTTTATTGGTTAGGCCTGAGGATCGTTCTCTCTGATACCACTTTTTAACACCCTCATTTATTTAAGAGCCTTTAGCAAGATATTCTCAAATAAACAGAACTGTTATCATCTCGGAGATTCCGAGGTAGTGAATAACAAAGATAACAAACCAAAGTACATAAAATAAAATATAAACTTCCCAGCGGAAATAAGTAAAGTCATAATATAAATAAACAACGACTGTCTGAAACTAAGTGATCTAAGACTCTAAGTAGACTCCACGATCTGCTCCTCACGTCCCAGCAACCCATAACCTGCTATTTAATCTGCTTCCCAATTAACCGAAAATATTAATTGGCTCACCACATGACGCCATCAATTAAAGCAGACATCAATTTTATTTTGACATAGACAAGAAAGCACACAAGTCAATCAATGGTCGAGTAGGATAAATAAACAACAGTAAATATGATGTAGTATGATATGCAAATGCATGTGCGCAATCCTCCGAGACACCCGTTCATCCCGCCAATCCCTGGCCCGGGGAAAACCATCCCAACCGAAGTTGAGGAAAACCATCCTAACCGAAGTTGAGGAAAACAATCCCAGAGACAGGTCTTGCAGAACCAGTCCTGAGGAAACCATAATATAGTAACCAATACAGTATGCCATGAATTGAATGCAAATAATACAAAATAATGCAATAACGTAATCATCTCAGTCACGAAGCTGAGGAATCCAACAATAATCCATCCATGATATAAATCACCAATATTCATCCATTCACATAAAATAGAAATACCAATAAGTTGAGTAGTTATCCTACCTTGCAAGCAAATACTCCGAGCAATAAGATAAGCAAAGAAATCAAAAGCACTCCTTAATAAAACCGTCACCTATCACGTATAATTATACTAATTACTAATTATCCAAATAAATAAATAAATAAATAAATAAATAAATAATTATAAAATAAATTACAAAAACTAATTATGAAAACCCGTCTCAAACATCCAAACACTCGACACACACAAACCCACCATACACAAGCCCCACACGGCCACCACGGCCACGCTCACCACATCCTATCCTCCTTATTACCACCATCACCACTCTCACACTCTCCTGCCTCACCGGACACCAGCCACGGCCAAAACCCTAGCCGTAGACCTCACGACACACGCCCTCACAATAAACACAACCACCACCGTAGCACCACCATGGTCACCACTGACCAATGGTGACACCACCACTCAAACCGCTTCCTGCCGACGACCCCAGACACTACAACCTCACTACCTCTAACCCACGACAACACCAATAATGACCACAACTCCCTTCTTTGACTTTTCGGCCGCCACCGCACCAAACACTACTAACAACCCCCTACCACCGCCAACGTGGTCGCCCAACTACCTGCTGCTGTCCCCTCCTTATTCCATGACAAACACCACACATGTTGTAAACCGTGTCTTAATTACACGGCAAACACCACCCAACCACCAAGCCTAGGGTCAACGACAGCCTAAGAAAGGTCACGGTTTAGTCAAGGGCAGTCAATGGGGGTCAACGATACAAGTATAAGACAATTTAATAAACAATTGAATAAATTATATGACGGATTCGTAAATTACCTTTTACTTTTTAAGACGGAATAACTTGCAAGACAGATCTGAAATTCTTCCTGTAAAACTCCTTCTCTAGGTTTATGTAAATTTTGTAAAAGAAAAAGTGAATTATGAAAGGCTGAAATCTTGTATTTATAGTCATAAAAATAGGGAAGTATGGAAAGATACAAATACTATTATTTTATTATTATTTTATAGAGAATACTACTCATATTAGAAAACCGTTTCCTTCCTCTACTACCTTCTACACGCCTAAACTGGCTATTGCCAAACCAGTTTTAAAATATTTTCCGTCTTACAATCTTATCTTATATAATTAAATAAAAATATGAAATATATATAATTAAATAAAATATAAAAGACTCCGTCAAATAATCATAAATACTTATAATTAAAATACATTTTCCCATTTTAATATCATTTACTACCTTTGACCAAGTCTAAAAATACGATGTATTACACCTCCTAAATGGTGCGTCGATAGGTTTCCTTTTCACAAGGCCAAACCATCTTAGTCTATTTTCCATCATCTTGTCCTGTATTGGCACCACTTTCACCTTTTCCCTAATCACCGCATTCCTTAATTGATCTTTCCTTGTATGGCATCACATCCACCTCTACATACGCATCTCCACCACTCTCATCTTTTTGAATGTGACAATGTTTCATGGTCCAACACTCTGAGGTGTAAAATAAGGCATGCCTAACCGTTATGCGATAGAATTTTACCTTTAATATATGGGGCATATCTTTATCGCATAAAAACCCTGTAACACCTTTTCATTTTAACCATCCCGCTTTAATTATGTGAGTCACATCTCCGTCTAACTCCCCATATTTATGAATAATAGATCCCAGATATCTAAATAAATTTGATCCCTTAACAACATTTCCATTGAAATTTGATCCGCCGCGTTGAAATGACAACTCAAATACTCGGTCATACTCCTAATTAGCCTAAATCCATGAGTCTTTAAAGTATGTCTCTATAATTCAATCTTTCTCTTAACCCAATCTTTCGTCTCTACAATGTGATATGTAATGTATATGAGTCAAATTATGTTATTGAGGTATTTTGATCAGTTGTGTTATATAGTATAACCATCTAATTTGAGTATTTATTTACAACGTGTGACAGTAGTTGTGTGAGACTTCGACCCTATGGGTGGTAGTATGGATTTTGTTTGTAAAACCGTCTTCTAATTAGTTTTTGAAATATCCATGTTAAACATTGTCATCGGGTTGTCAATTGTTTATTTGAGTTGTGATGTTATTTATTGTGAATAATGTTGTGTTGGGACCGTGTTCATGAGATTTTATAATGTGTTATAGATATCAATGTGGTTGTTGTGTTTTGCACTATGATGTGGCTGTTGGTGGCGGTATGGTGATGCCATTACCGGTTATGGAGGAGGAGATGGGATGGTTGTGAACAAATTTTGAAATATTATGTTCAACATATCATTGTCATATCTATTGGTATTATGTTTTCAGTACTGTTGTTTGCCGTGTGTAGTTTCCTGCTTATGAATGGAAGGGTATAATATACATGATGTATTGGAAATTGTAACTATGGTTGATGTGTTGATATATTTTCAAATTTATTTGTTAATAAGGCATAGTTGTTGGAGCGCTTACAAGTTTGACTTGGATGAATCATTCATAGACTTATAGTGACAATTAGTTAGCGGAATATGTGTTGTTTTGAATTAGAAGCTACGTGTGGTCCATATTCTTTTGTTGGAATAGTAAGGGGGTGGACTATAGAGTGTTAGGAATGAGTGTCCTGTTAATATATGAGCGAGTTTGGTAGTGATAAAAAGAACTTCGGAAGATCTCATTTGTGTGGAAGAATTTTGGGTCGTATACTATTTAATCGGAGTAGGTGCGTGAATCGCGGAGGATGTTATTGAGTGGTAAGGTTGAAAATTTAATTGAGTGGATTATGAAGAGGTTTACGCCGTAAAACGTAGGGGTGAGAGATATGGTTGGAGGTATGATAATTTTAATAGAGAATATTACATGTGGGAGTAACTAGCGGTGTTGATAGAATAGTGATAACCGGTTATCAGCGGGACAAGATAGTGTTAATGAACAAAAGTAGTTGGGAATATAGTACGGAGTGGACATTTTATGGTATACGTCGTTTGTCAATTGTGCTATTAAGGTATTACTAAGTATGAAATATGATGGAACCTAGTTGGAAAATCGACGATATACTTGAGTGTTGATATCATTAAGAGTATTGGTAGCGCTTGTGGTATTACTTATTTGGGGGACTTGTGGTATTACTTATTTAGAATGAATGGAGTCATAAAGTAGAGTTGCAGTGTAATTCCCCGGATTTTATTACTGTGCACTCGACTAAGTACAGTGAGTACTTGACCGAGTAGATGGACCGAGTGCCCTCTGGATAGTTACTCCTGCTCCTGTTGTACGCCACTCGGCCGAGTGGCTACTACACTCGACCGAGTGCCACCGAGAACTCGACTGAGTGCACGAGTACAGCTTGTTTCCGTGTGTGGGCTTGTATTGTCGGGCTTTGGTATATAAGCTTTTTTTTTTTTTTCTTTTTTTTCCAGATTTTCTTCATTTCTACAACCCTAAATCCCTCTTACCTCATCCCAACTACCTTAAAAATCCCTCCCAAAACCTTATCCTTGGTGATTTCCCCCTTGCCTTT
Source organism: Silene noctiflora (assembly GCA_009801015.1). Classification (NCBI taxonomy): domain Eukaryota; kingdom Viridiplantae; phylum Streptophyta; class Magnoliopsida; order Caryophyllales; family Caryophyllaceae; genus Silene; species Silene noctiflora. The sequence continues at coordinate 116,736 of VHZZ01000115.1, forward strand.
GAAGATTTGGTGTTCAAGATCTTATCTTTCTCATTTCTTTAGCTTTGTAAGTTGTTATTCACTCTTTTCCTCTTCATATTCATTATTAGTAACTCTAGATTTTTGGAGGTTTTGTCTTATGAGGATTTAATTAGGGTTTGGGGTAATTAAATGGTTTATTTAAGGAACAAAGAGTATTTTATTGTTGTAGGACATATTTGTGATAAAAGTTACTTACTTAATTGTAGGACGTGGCTTGTTAAAGGAGGATTAGTGTACTTGCTTGTGCTAATTGGAGGATTGCTAAAAGGTAGGATTTTCCAACTCGGTTTCAATAAGTATGAATGGTTGCATATGTCATCATTGTCTTTTTATTGTATTATAACATGATTGATGTGGGTAAATGTTGTTAATCTCATTTTAGTGTCAATATTTCATGATGGTATGATAATGGGTGGTTATTGTTGATTTCATGGTAGCATTGGATTTGCATTATAACATGTAATTAGAAGATTGTGTCATAGTAGATGGTGGTAATGGAAGGGATTGTATTATAACATGTTAATTGAGGAGCATGTCTTTAAGTATCTCTTTGATTGTTGGGTCACGTGAGTAATTGGCTTAATTGTCATCCATTTCATATGAGAAAGAAGCATGTTTGATAATTATTGCACATGTGAGAATATGTGTTGGCATATTGTGTTATATGCGATGGTGGAGGATGTAGGAGGAGTGGTGGCGGTGATACATTGTTGTTGAGGAGACTTAAGGCGGTTTGGAGACCGTCTTACGCTTGGGTCACTTCTTGGAGCTTCCCACTCCAAGAGAGATGTGCACATTAATGACTTGAGTTATGGAGAGGCGCGCGTGGTTGAGGCACGTCGTCTGGAAGGAGTCAGCTTAGCGCCCGGTCTCGGTACCACGGGCGTGTCCCAAGTACCTATTTACGGACTGCGGTCCGGCTGTTTGGTGGGCAGTGCTACGGTGTCGTCACCGGGTTTTAGGTGTCGTGGACGTGTTCCCGGCACCGGTGTGTGGGTTGCGGAGTAGTGGTGATTGGGTACTGGTGATTGTGCATTCATATTTGCATTTCATATTCATGCCTATTGTCTTTCGTGATTAATTATATTATTGAAACTGACCGTGTGTGGCTATGTGTAAATTGTCACCTATTTCCGGGGTGGTATGTGTCGTTCCATATGATATTTCTGATCATATGGGGAGCAGTTTGTTTACAGGTTGTGTTTTGGTATCACGCGGAAGACGGGACGATTTCCGGACTTTGGAGTCGAGTTGCTCAGTTAGATGATAGATGACATAGTTGAGTTGTATATTTTATAATTTACATTGTTATTCATTTATTAATTATGTTATTCACTAAACAAGTTATTTATATAAAACAATTCTTATTCGTAATTCTGATTTCACTGCCTAGGGAAATCAAAACGGTAACATCTCCCGATTACCTCAGCCGGGTAAGAAGGGGATATTACATGTAGTTGTGCACAATTTTGATAGCGTTGATGGTGTTGAGTGTGAGCGAACTTTGATGTGTTGAGTGTGAGCGAATTTCGGAGACGAAATTCATTTTTAAGGAGGGAAGAATGTAATATTTCATTTGGTAAATGTTCTTGCTTGGTGAATGTCATTAGTATTGGGTTGTTAGTAAGACTGTGATGTTAGTATTTTAGAATGCACAATGACGATGATAGGTCGAACGTGGTGATGATTGTAATGCTAGGGACTCGGTGCTGGATTAGTGGATTAGTAGTGTTGGTGCTATGGAGCTTGATAGGTAGTACTATGGGTATTAGCGTATTGCGATAGTGCGAGTCACGTGTGAGGTTGACCTTGTTTGTTGAATTCATGCTATGAGTTGTCGAGGCCTCTTTTCGTGGTAGTGTTTATTTGCATTGTGAGAGGAGAGTAAGTTCAGAGGTGTCTTGTGAGAGACGGGTGTGAATTTCGGGGACGAAGTTCGTTTTAAGGGGGGGAGACTTTAATACCCCTGATTTCCTAGTCGTGCACTTGGCCAAGTACAACATAGTACTCTGACAGGCTGAATCGCACACTTATCAAAGATAAACCAGCTGGCCTAAACTAATGCAGTAAAGGAAGTCGGGATTGTATCCATAAGGAGACTATAATGCTTCTACTTGCTAACTAAAGTCTGTCTAGGTAACAAATTGAGGGTTTGTTTGTTTGTTTGTTTTACTAAAATAAAAGTAGTAAAGGTAAGAGGAAAAGGTTTAAGAAACGAGTTTAAATATAAGGAGAAATAACTTGGATAGTCGGTTCACCATGGTCTAACAACGGTCGAGGGTAAGGGTCAAAGATCGGTCAAATTACGGTCTGAAGGGTAGTGAAAAGGTCCTATTGGTCCGCTATTCACCCTAAAATACTTCTAAAACGCTCTCGCTCTAATTAGGGTATCCTATTGTTTGTAGTAGGGCTCACTCTCTCCAATCTTTTCGATCTAGGTCAGAGTTTACCAAAATAATTAACTGATCACATGCATTTAACCAATTAAATAAGATTAGGAACTACGAATAACAATTCAAACACAAAATTAAACCAGATCTATAAACCTAATTACAACCATCTTAAAACCATGACTCCCCTAGATCCTAGTAGGGACAATTAGCTACACATATTCATCGTAATAGAAATAACAATAATCGATATACTTTGAAAATTGACATGACGATTGAATAAGGATAACAATATAACTGTAATACTCGAGATTTGGTAGCACTAGATACTCGGCCGAGTATGGAGTACTCGACCGAGTACCCACTTGGGATTGGTCTCACAGTGTGCTGGAGTCTGGGAACTCGGATGAGTGCATAGCACTCGGTCGAGTGAAGCGTACTCGGTCGAGTGCCTTGCACTCGGTCGAGTGTCGCTTACTCGGTCAAGTGTCTTGTACTCGACCGAGTGTCCGGTTTGTGTCGGCTTTTTGCGGGATTGATATATATATTAGAATGTGAAGCAGTTAAAATATTTTATTTCTTTTCAAAACACAAACTCATACATCGACATACTACGTTAACTGCTTCTCATTCTCTACAATCAATTTGCGGCGTGTCTTTGTCATTCGTTAAGGTTTTCTCACATCCTAGTATCTTAATCGTCGAGGTAAGTCTTTGATTTAGTCTTTGGCCTATTGTATTGTAACCCTAATTTCTGATTTGGGGATTTGTGCTTTATTTGCGTTATTGATTTGTTATAGGAGGTGACTTCATAGAGGA
>VHZZ01000115.1:203576-213700 GCA_009801015.1 Silene noctiflora
ATGTTCTCACCCTCTCGAGAATACGGGGAGATGTGTCACCTTGGGAGACGGGAGCATGAGTCGGGGAGCGGTCTTGTCGCCGGAAGGTTGGCATAAGATGTCGATGATGTCTTGTGCGGTGAGGCTGCGTGAGGAGTCAACGCGGTTTGCTTGAGGTAGGTTCTCCCTACTCAGTACTATACGTTGATTAGTTTGTATTGATGTTCGCGATGATGTGGTGTTTGGTTACTCTTCTGATTGTATGGTATTGTGGATACTGTTGTCGTATGTTATATATGTTATGTGCTGAATGATGTGGTGGTATGGTGGAGGTGGAGATTGGAGTGTGTTACGAGATGCGTTCTCGGCTGAGTGGAGTCACTTGCGGGAGTRGCTTCACRCCCTTGATTCGCCCTCCGTGGAACCCGCCACGGGAGGGGATGTGCACATTAAKGAACATGGGTTATCGCTCGGTATGATGAGCGGGGCTTAGGTGGGAACGGCTGCGGTCCCCCACTGGCAGGGCTACACACCTTGGGGTGTAGTCAGTAATGTGGTGTGATGTGGTGTAGAGGTGTGATGATGGTTATGGTACTCTGTGTGTGTGTGTGTGTTATTACGATGATTGTATGTTGGTATGGTACTGACCGTGTGTGGTGTTTCTTTGTTGTTTCTTGTGTTGTGTCTGCCGTGATCTGTGTGGTGAGTAGTCCGTCTTGACAGGTTGCCTTTGAAGGTCTTGCTGGGTGTCGGAGGGACGAGTTGCTACGAGTCACGACGGTTTAGTCTTTTAGATGGTAGTTTAACGAGTTGTACTTTTTTTTCGATATCTTGTAATCACATGTAAATTTCTTTAATTGTTCTATTATCGACATTTGATTATTACTTGCCTCGGGAAACCGAGATGGTAACGCCCNTGTAATCACATGTAAATTTCTTTAATTGTTCTATTATCGACATTTGATTATTACTTGCCTCGGGAAACCGAGATGGTAACGCCCTTATCTATTGATTAAGGTCTTGTTAAGGCTCCTTGGTAGATGGGGGTGTTACAGGACCGCAGCCCGAAACAAGGTACTCGGGACACACCCGTGGTACCGGGGCCCGAGAGCGACTCGGAACCCCTGTCAGGCGACATGTCTCAACCACATGTTCCCCTCTATGACCCAAGTCCTTTATGTGCACAGCCCTCTTGGGTGGGAAGCTCCAAGAGGTGACCCGAGCGCAAGACGGTCTCCCAACCATCCTACGTCTCCATAACGATCACATACCACAAACAGTTACCCCCATCTAACACCTTGAACAATCACAAATGACCAATGATGCAAACAAGGCAATTAAAACTTCCATGTAACAATTTAACCATCTTAAGACAAGAAATTCCATGCTATGTAAGAATCAACCATGAATTCATCAAGCCTTTCCAAAAATCATGTTATAATGCAACTAATGATGTTATGCTATCAATCCACTTACCAAAATGTCAACATGATTAAGTAACTTCATAACCTGTCATGAAACCTTAACTACCAATATCCATGTTATCATGCAATTACTATGAAGATTATGCAATTCATGATAACTAATGCATCAAGGGACATTCATATTATCAAGACTAAGTAAGGAAACCCTACCTCTTGCTATTCTTCACAATCAAGCAACCAAGCTAGAAGCCTCCTCATTGAAGTCTCCTCCTACATAAATTATGACTAACTATCACAACACAATACTACAATAACAATAGCATAAATTAACCTACTAATTAACCACTTATTAATTAGACCAAATCCTAATTAAATCCCATAAGACAACCGACCCAAAATTAGGGTTTACAAGAATAATAACAAGAGGAAAAGGAAATTATACTTACAAACTCAATGGATGAACAAGGTAAGGATTGGAGAACAAATCTTCACTACTATTGCAAAGCTAGATGATGAGGTTTTGAGAGAGTTTTTGGAAATTTTTGAGGATAAGGAGATAAGGTTTGGTAGGGATTGTGAGGTCAAAACAAAGAGGAAAGGGGCAAAATAGAGCTAGGTCCACAACCCAAAAATGCGCGTACACGGTGACAGTGACAACACTCGGTCGACTGCTCGGAAGCACTCGGTCGACTGCTCGGAAGAACTCAGTCGAGTACACCGCAGTACTCGGTCGAGGGGACGAATCAGGAACTTCCAGGCGCAACCCAGCCTCACTCGACAGCCCCACTCGGCCGAGTGATATCCATTCGGTCGAGTACTCCGTGTACTCAGCCAAGTGAAACCTTATAAAATCCCGAGTATTACAATTTGTTGTAGTGAGATTACACTTACAAATGATAATAAATGAACAAGGACAAGATTGGAGATCAAATCTTGAAGGTATAGTGAGAATCTAAGAAGATAAGGTGAGGGGTTTATTTGGAGGATTTTTGGAGAGTTGAAGATAAGATGGTAGGTGGAAATGAGAGGTCAAAACTGAAAAATAAAGGGCTAAAAAAGATAAGGTCCACATGCTTTCACACGTAAAACTAGGACAGCGACAGCACTCGGTGGAGTTCTCGGTGGCACTCGGTCGAGTGGAATCCACTTGGTCAAATGCACCAGCCACTTGATCGAGTGAGTCGAATCAGGTTCCGGTGCCACAATTCCAGGTCTCACTTGGTCACCTACTCGGCCGAGTGAGCTCCACTCGGTCGAGTACTCAGTGTACTCGGCCGAGTGAACCCTTAGAAAAACACGAGTATTACAAGTATAAGGATAAAAGACTAGGATTGTCGGTTCATCATGGATTATTACGAGTCCGAGGCAGGGTCATAGGTCAGTCTAATTTACCGGTCTGAAAGGCAGTGAAAAGGTCCTCTCGGATCACTATTCGCCCTATAAGGCTTCTAGCGGGCTCTCGCAACTTACTGGAGCGCTCTAATGTTTGCAACAGGTCTAATCCCTACCAAGCTTTCGATCTTAGGTCGAGATTTACCAAATCAAATAATTAATTGTGGCTTTTAATCGATTACTCATAAATTAAATGTTGCAACTAACAAAATAGACTAATAAGATTAATTAACCTAATCGCCTTAATTAAGACCCGTAACTTTCCATGGATTCCCTAAATCCTAGAAAGATATTTAGCTACTCATGTCAATAATAATGATAACAATTGAAATAGATATGAAATAAAGGGAATTCATAATGAAATTAAATGAAAGAGAGATGAACATAAATTAATACTAAGAGAAAAACTTTAAAGAAACTAAATAAGATGAACAAAAGAAGAGATTAAATTGATTACCAAAATAAATCCGAGTATGAGCCAAGTAGAGAAAAGAAATCAATCTAGATCTAAAAGTTTGAGAAAGTTTCTACGTAGTAGTATTTTTGATTGTCTGCTTGCATTAAATAAATTGTACCCTAATTAAAAGATTACAAGAGACTTTTATTCTAAAGCCCAAAAAGAAGACAAATAAGCAAGAGCCTCGTCTAAACCGTGCAACTAAGTCGATCGACAAGAGCAGCTGAAGTCAATCGACACAATGGCAAGTTGTTAGACAATGAGCAATAACTTCAATATAGCGTGACTCTGTGTCTATTGACAATGTCTATCGACATATGACCCTCTGTCTATCGACAACAGCAGCAAGTCGATAGACAACATGTATAAAACTTTAGTCCTCACTCTCCTAAGCTCGTCTCGACTTCTCTTCTGTTCCTTTGCCGAACGGATTTGGCTTCTAAATGTATAAACGAGTCTCAAAACCTGCAAGAGACATGAAACAAACCCAAGTAGCAAATACGGGAGGAAATAAAATGGAATAGTCATATAAGCTCAAATAAATGCATGCCAAACAAACGAATAAATGTATATAAAAGGAACGCATCAATGCTCTCAAAGCCAACTCGACTAGTACCTACATTCCCATTGAGGTCCCCGCCAATGATCAATTTCTCTCCAATAGGGACTCGTTCTACAACCTCTTCCAGGTCTTCCCAAAAGGCTCGTCGAAAAGAAGCATCTAATCCTACTTGAGGTTCATAAGCAATTATGGCAGTCATTACCTCATCCCCGAGTACAATTTTAATGCTCATAATCCTATCACACTTTCTCGATAATTCTACCACATCATCGATGTAATCTTTATCAATGACAATACCCACTACATTACGACTTTTGTCCTTACCCGTGTACCAAAGCTTACAACCCCAAGGCGCCACCACCCTTGCTTTATCTCTGACCCACTTTGTCTCTTGTAGGCACATTATATGAACCCTCCTCGTTTTCATAACTTCCCCTACCTCAGCTAATCTCCATATCAAAGAGTCAATGTTCCAAGTACCAAAACGTAACCTACTACCCTTCCTAGAGTCATACCCTTACTGGATTTAAACTCATTTGACACCATACCAATACTTCGAGGTGGTGCGCCGCTTTCGGAGATGACCTAACCACCCTTGCATATTTTTCACTACACCCCGGCCTAGAAGATGTAGCGCATACTCCTATTTGACACCACCCTCAAGTGTATAGATGGTGCGTTGCTTCTAGGCGACAACCTAACAACCCTCACATACTTTTCACTAAACCCGGGTCTAAGAAGTGCAGCGCGTCGCTTATAAGGAGACGCCCCAACGATGTTCAAATTCTGATTCATGTCGAGAAAATGTGACTAAATTTATACGCTGACTGCCACAGACCTACCGCAACCCTCCTCCTTTCTCCGAGCTTGGGACCGGCAGCGAAAACACTCACAGGCGAAGTTTGTTCTTGTGCGTCGCCTCCAGTTCTTCGAATTTTCAACTACATAATTCTGAAAAATAAGAAGAATATATGATCTGGTGGTTAATAGTTTATTTTTGTTCTACCCTAACAAACTTATAAAGATGAAGTCTTCGATTGTTAGAGTTTGTGTATGAGCTGCGCTATTGTGGGTAATGAAGGTGTTAGTTATTGTGGGTGATGCTAAGTTTTAGTGACACTTTGTATAGAGCTTGTGTCTCTACCTTGATCTATTTCCCAGTCTCGTTGGACTGAAACGAAAAGTTTGAAGATTTGTGAAGTTAATTGAAAAATTAAATAAGTTTTTGAAATGTGATTATAAATTGAGCCAACATATCAACAAGATAAAGCTCAACCAAGTGTAATACTCGGGTTTTTGATAGGTCTTACTCGGTCGAGTCATCCATCCACTCGACCGAGTGGTGTCTACTCGGGTGACCTACTCGACCGAGTAGATCTGTTTTTGTTATCTTGGCCACTGTTTTGTGCACTCAGGAGAGTAGCATGGCCTACTCGGCCGATTAGCTTACCTACTCGACCGAGTAGTTACCACTCGACAAAGTGAAACCGAGCACTCAGCCGAGTGAATGTCGTTGTCACCCTTATCCTCGTGAATGAGTTGTAGACCAAGCTTTTTGTTTTCCCTCTTCCTTTCTTATCACTACTCTCATCATCTCATCCTCTAATTTCAAAACCCCCAATATCTCCCTCTAAAACCTTATCCCGCCTTAGCTTTGTGGAATAAGAATCCTACTAATTCTTCTTCATTCACCTTCAATTTGTAAGTGGTTTTCTTTCCCTTGTTTTTCCTCCTCTTCATTATTATAGTATAACTAATTATGTTAAAAATTTAATTTGGGTTTGTCATATTTAATTAGGGATTTGTTGAAGAATTTTTTAGTATTATTTTATACTAGTATTGTATTGTAATAGATAGTCATATGTTGTGTAGGAGGAGGCTTCATAGAGAAGCATTTATAGGCTTGTGTGTGCTTGATTGAAAAATAGCCAAAGTTAGGGTTCTCACTACTTAGTCTTATTAGTATAATGGTTTAATAATGTTCTTAATTCATTAGATTTTCATAATCATCATGTTAGTAGCATGTGAGCAACTTTGTTAGTATGAATAGTTTCATGAAATGGTGATGGAATGTTTGATTATGTTGGTAATTGGGCATTGGGTCGGTACATGGCATTATGATGCATTATAACATGAGCATTTGGGGAATTGGTTGGGAAGATGCATATTTAATATTTGTCTCAATGAATTGGATGACATATATGTGAGCATTGATTGTTTATGCATTGATGGTTATGGTGATGATGGGAGATATTGGTTGGTGGATATTGGTGTATGTTTGTTGATTTTCTTGGAGACGTGAGGCGGTTAGGAGACCGTCTCACGCTTAGGTCGCCTCTTGGAGCTTCCCACTCCAAGGGGAAATGTGCACATTAATAACTTGAGTATACGGAGGGGCACATGTGATTGAGACATGTCGCCTGGCAGGGGATCCGAGTCGCTCTCGGGCCCGGTACCATCGGTGTGTCCGGAGTACCTTGTTGGACTGCGGTCCGGGTTGTTGGATAGGTATGCCTGGGTGTGTCCCGGTACCGGTGTTGTTAAGGTGATCTCCTAATCATAGTCTCTTTGCATTGCATCAATCATCATTCATACATTTAATTGTAGGCTCGTATTTATAATTATGTTAAACCCTTATATTATCGTGACTAACCAAATGGGCTTTTTAAACATCTATGTCGATCCATATGGTGATTTCTGCCCATATGAGGAGCAGTAGTTTGACAGGTGCGCTTTACATTGCATGGGGCTTGGAGCGGTCTCACATTAGATTCTTCAATTTGGTCTATTAGCTTTTTGTCTAAACATTTGACTCTCTTGTCTTTTCGATTTGGTTGTACTATTTAGGATTTGTGTTGAATCCCAAGACATGTAATCTAATCACTTAAACTTAACTTATCTAGTTTCTTTTAGACCTTATTGGTAGTCTTATCTTAAATTGCTTACTATCGAAACTCGCACCGTAAAGCTTAGGAAACTAAGTCTTGTAGCCCCTCCATGAGTCGGGATGGCCTAGTGGAAGGCTCTTGACTTTTGGAGGTGTTACAAAGTGGTATCAGAGCGACGATTTTGGAGCCCAAAACCAATGAACTAATGAATATAGGTGTGTCCAATAAAATGAACCCGACTTGAGTGGTAGGGGACACGTGACAAGTTTGGGAGACGTTCCAAAGTTGCATCCTTGCTCCCTTAATTCGAATCGGCTACTTCGCATGGGTAATGGGGCATTTTGGATGTACATTTATGTATTGCATAATCTTGTGATGTTGTTTAAAAGTTGATTCCTTGTTTATGTCCATAAGTTGAGCATGGTAGTGGTGTAACCAATTTGTGAAGAATATATGGATGATGGTGTGAAATAATGTCTTACATGTTAAGTAATATATGAATGAGAATGATGATTACATATGGGATGTTGTTAGATTTATTTGATGCCTTCCGCACATGTTTGATCCCCGTTACTTGCTTAGAGGTGTGTTGGATAGAGATGCTTGTACTATTTTAAGAGCTGGAATAAGTTATGAAACTATTAAGAGCACTTGGTATAAAGGGGGACGCGGGCTCGGCCAAGTAGTGGGCACTCGGCCGAGTAGACCATCCCACTCGACCGAGTGCGTAATCCTGTGAGCAATGAAGAACATTGAGCTTTTCTACTCGGCCGAGTAAGTTATGTGCTCGACCAAGTGGAAACCACTCAACCGAGTGGGTAGTGACACTCGACTGAGTGGGTGTTGTGTCAAATTAGAGCTGCTACTGGAATTGGTCCACTCGGCCGAGTAAGTGGCGAACTCGACCGAGTGATTTAGGACACTCGATCGAGTGGGCCAATGGCATATTTTAGGAAGCTTCTGGACTCGGGCACTCGACCGAGTAGGATGACCCACTCGGCCGAGTAAAGCATAACTCGACCAAGTGGCTCCCTTTACTTGACCGAGTGACTCTTAAAAGTAGTCAATATACCTTTTCTCATTCGGGTGATACATATATTGACGTTTGCCATGATTCTTCCATATAGAATTCCGAGAAGAGCTAAATCCAAGACTGGACCTACCCAAAGATCCGAGGATGAAGTCGATCGCATCGTGGCACAAAATGAGGCTCTCACGGAGGCGCTCAAGAATGTCACAAGGAAGGAAGTGGACGCCACCACCATAAGTAATGCCATGGCGCGTCACCGTCCAAACAAATATGAAGGGGTGGGGGAGCCGAACCTCTTCGGCAATTGGGTGCGCGAGATGGAAAACATCTTCGAAGTTGTTAGGTGCCCGGATGTCTTGAAGGTGGAGCAAGCGGCCTTTTACTTAGGTGGCCAAGCGGGCAATTGGTGGTACAATGAGAAGGATGCAATGAAAGAATACTACAAGGGGAAGGAATGGATGTCATCCCTTTGGCAAATTTTAATATGGAAATGCGTGATGAATTTATCCCGGAGCATGTGAGGTGCAAGCTAAAGGCAGAGTTTGACAATTTTACTATGAGTGAAGGGATGACGGTCCAAGAGTACTATATTCGCTTCAACGACCTTTTCACATACATGGAAGCCCTTCACCTAAGCCAACAATTCTTGGCCTTGAAGTTTGAAAGGGGTCTCACTTTGAAAGTGCTTGAGAAACATCCCGCGGGGGCATTGATAGGCGTGAAGGATGTATATGCTAGGGCTGGGAATGTCGAGCGTTTGGTCAACATGCTAAGGAGGCCAAAGAAAAGTCCGGTGAGAAGAGGAAGGCGGAGAGTGAGGGCAATGGTGGAAACCAAAAGAAATTTAGCTACCTTCAATCAATGTCACAAGGACATGGAGCTAGTGGAGGAAAATATGCGCGGTCAAGCGGGAACGGGGGAAAGGCCATGAATGAAGGGGGAGGAGTGAGGTACTTTAATTGCGGCGGGATTGGCTACAAGAGAATTGATTGCACTAGCTACACCGGAAGGGGCTCGAGTAGAGGATTTGGGCAAGGGAGCTCCTACTAAGCTCCCTCCCAAGGGATGACCCAAATCCGCAACTCCGGACCATGGAACAACAATCGTAACTTCAACTCCTCTTTAAATGGTGGCCGTGGGCGTGGAGGCTACAACCGTGGGGCTCAATCTCAAAGGAGCAACTTTAATGCAAGCCAAGCAACGGAGGCTAGACCAAATGCTTCCAATAGCACCATTCAAGGAGCACTAAAATCAAGTAGGAAACTCTTTGTCATGGGAAAGAAGAGCGCCGAGGAAGATGCTCATGTGGTCTCCAGTACATTCTTCATTAACTCTAAACCTTATTTTACCTTATTTTATTCGGGAGCTTCCCATTCTTTTGTGTCTAAAAGCCATGCCATGACCATAGGATTGGGGAAGGGTGAGTCGGTGAGGGATGATGTGTATTTAACGTCGGGTGAGTCAATAGTGTGTTCAAAATTACACAAAGGACTGTCGGTCATGATAGGGGGTGTGAACTTTCCGGTAAACTTGCTTGAATTCCCCCTAGAAGGGTTTGAAATAATACTTGGGATGGATTGGTTAAGCAAACATAGGGTCAATATAGATTGTCACCAAAAGAAAATTGTCTTGAGAGGACCAAGGGGAGTTAGGGTGTCATACAAGGAGTACCTAGTAAAACCGAAGGTAAAACTTATTTCGGTGATGACTCCAAAGACGTGTTTGAAGAAGGGTTACCCATTAATCTTGTGCCATGTTTGGGACACGAGCATGGAGAGACCGGAGGGTCAAGATATCCCGGTAGTGAAGGAGTTTGCAGATGTATTCTGGAGGAATTGCCCGGACTACCTCCCTAACGTGAGATAGAATTCGGAGTGGACTTAAAACAGTCCCCGCGGCCAATCTCCAAAGCCCCGTACCGGATGGGTCCAAAGGAATTGGAGGAGTTGAAGAAGCAACTAATTGAGTTGGCCAACAAGGGGTACATTAGGCCGAGTGTGTCACCATGGGGCGCACCAGTGCTTTTCGTGAAAAAGAAAGATGGGAGTTTGAGGTTATGTATCGACTATCGGGAATTGAACAACGTTACCATCAAGAATAAGTACCCTCTACCGAGAATACATGACTTGTTTGATCAATTGAGCGGGGCCGAAGTGTTTTCAAAGATTGACTTGAGGTCGGGTTACCATCAATTGAAGATTAAATAGGAAGACATACCAAAGACCGCCTTTAGGTCAAGGTATGGGCACTATGAGTTCGTGGTGATGCCCTTTGGATTGACCAACACCCCGGCGGTGTTCATGGACCTCATGAACCGGGTGTTTAGTCCATTCCTAGATAAGTTTGTGGTAGTATTCATCGATGACATCCTTGTTTATTCAAAGAGCATGGA
>VHZZ01000116.1:31753-49138 GCA_009801015.1 Silene noctiflora
TACATAGGGTCTTTTGTGTAGGACTAATATTAGTTAATGGCGTGAACATGAGTATTCCTAAAGGATGATTATCATTGTTTTTAAGGTACTGCCTCTGTTCCTATCAAATTTTACCATTGATTAAAATACCTCTCACAAAGGATAAAAAAGGCAAACAAATGATTGAGCCAAAGGGAGTATTAGTTAAGTCGACATAAGAAATTCAAGCATACCTAGGGTCATTAATTTGGGTTGGAGTGTAGGACTAATATTAGTTAATGTCATGAAACGGGTTAATTGATTAAATTCAGTTGATTGATAGAATGAATAGATCGAATAAGTAAATAGGGGAAATGAGGAAGAATTATGATAATGAAGAACAAGTCGTTACGAGTGAGTGAATGAGTAATTGAGAGAATTTGTCGGGTTTGTTGTTCGATTTGAGCCTGTTGTTTTTTTTGGGTTGGGCATATATTTTGTATATCCAACTGAGTTAGCATTTAGGACCGTCTTGAACTCTACCCATGAACCAATCCACCAAAGGTTATACATCTCTGCGGTTATGGGGAAGAGCCCATCCCAACAGGGGCAGCACATCCCTTACTTCCGTCAGTGGAATTGGCGACTGGGGCAGGTCTTCCGTCACAGTTGCTCCTAGAATTAGTAGTAGCCAACCTCATCAAGCCTATACCATTTAGGCTGAACTTCACCACCCAAGAATTTAATCCTACACGTAGGCTTGGCGACCCAGACAATCAAGTTGATAATTAAAAGAGACGGTTGGATTATTAGTAGCTAACTAGTTTTGTTACCCGTGCAATACACGGGATGTTTCTGTTTTCATAAGTAATATTATTTCCTCAAAATTTTCCATAATATAGGTCATTGAAGTCAAATCCATCCACCTACTCGAAATTAGACATAAAAAGAAGCTATAATCTTAGCAATACTAAAGTAAGGGTGGCAACTTTCTCATCAAATGATATGTTTAGTCTTACTTTAACATTCAGATTGTTTGAATCATCTTTAATTCTTGATTTTGCCCAAAACCTTTCATGAATTACCCAATAGTTAGATAGATTTACCACCTCTTGCATAAAGTTCACTCCAWAARAATTATCTGAGATATTGTAACAACGGAAATATGATCATCATCCAACCGCAAAATAATTGGAAAGAAACTGCTTTAAAAAGAGCCGGGTATAAATAAGGGGAGGGTTTATTTAGCATATAGATTAGTGTTATACACAGCCACGTGGACTCGGCTGTCATGCTTTTTAATTATATTTATAGATATGAAATTTGGCCAAACAATTATTATGGCATACTAATTAAAATAGACGGTTGGATTATTATGGCCTAAGATCATGCATCTAAGATGTAGAATCTGGCTTCTTATGAAATTGAAGAGATTAAATCAACGTCATATGCATCTGTATTCAGTCATATAACCACGATTTGAAGTTACATGATATAAATTCAAGGGCGAATTAAAAGTCAATAAGCCACATTAAAAAAATAAGAGGAAATATTAATTAGAAATTCCAAAATGCAATATTATAAGCCCTACTGTCTCCTTCATTTTGCCACTAGCTTTAAAAAAATGATGTTGACAGTTGTTGATCTCGGATGATAAGATCGTAAGGCATACGGTGTCCAACTTGTTTGTTTGAAAAAGGGACAAAAATTATTAACTTTCATTAATTTGATTTTTTTATCTACTATCGTACTAGTATACTACAAGTAGGATAATGTATATACCGAAATAGTTTATTTTGTGTGAGAGTGATTTACGCATTACGCATATAACCAAGTCATTAATTAATTTTACGGAATAGTGTATTACATGAAATAAGTATCGTGTTCGTATATAACGGTCTCATTTGAGTTTTTATAATACCATGGTTCTCTTTGATTTTATAGTCGGACTTGCTTATATCAGTGTATTAAGCTGTTGTTATTACGAAACTGCTGTCTAATCAGGCAGAATCGTGTCAAACATCGAAGAGTTAGCTATTCATTTGTATAATCAAATCCATCTGTTTCTGACATTTGTTTGTCTTTGTTTAAAATCCTCCTCGTAAAATGACAGAGGGGTGATTTGGAGATAAGTCTTTAAAAACGCATACAATGCTTACGGTCAGACTTTTCACCAGCTTAAGTAAGTCGTCCACCATCACATGGTGTTCAAGTTGTCAATTATTGTCCTAATCGATAATTATTTTATGCATATAGACTATGCGCAAATTGTTTGAATTTATTACTTATATATACTCTGAATGATGTGAAGCATTAGATCTCAAAATTTGGAAGGATTCGTTCAATATTCATACTTTAATTTGCAGTACTCCTTCCTATGCATTAATTTCCATCTGTATACATAATATCCCAAGCATTGTTCGAATTCTCATCGCACCTCATTCTGTACTTTTTTTACAATAAACTTTTGTACGCACTTCTCACCAATATTTCCGAAGGTAGTTTGGTGTGGATACGAGGTAGTATCAGACTATCAGTCAGTGTTGCCGAAATGAGTGGTATAGAATTAGCGCTCTGTGCCAGCCAAGCAATCTTTGCGGCACTAAATTGCAAACAACTGATATCCGCTTGCTCTGTTCCAGACTACGAGTCGGAAGTTGATGGTCTAAAGTCAACTGTTACTGCTATCAATGAGTTGCTGCTTTCTGCTGGGATCAGAACAGATCTCTCCCCAAATGATCTGAACTATGTTCAAAGTCTCAAGGAAGCTGTTTACGGGGCTGATGATTTGTTCGACTGGTTCTTGACCCTGGATGAGCTCAAGAAGAACGGTGAATTCTCAAAAAAGGTAAATGAATTCTCTAAGAACTCTCTCAAAGGTGCGCACTCTATTTTTAAAGAAGTACAGAGGATTAGGAAGCGTTTGGATGCTATTTCTAAGGATCGCGTTAATTTTGGGTTTAGTTTCGATACTAAAGTTATTAGAAGGGTCAGGGAGGAAACATACTCGATGGTAGAAAATGAACATAAGTTTGTGGGGAGAGATGATGAAGTTAGTGATACTATACATAGGTTGCTAGATTCTACCGAGAATGTTGGTTTCCTTACTATAGTTGGAATCGGGGGTTTGGGCAAAACCACCCTTGCGAAACATGTTTTTGGTGATACGAGGATTGTATCTGAATTTCCTGTGAGATTTTGGGTTTGTGTGGCTGATCAAGGTGGTACACCGCTTGATGTTAAAGGAATTCTTCTAAAAATATTAGAGTCAGTTGAGTGTAAGATTGATGAAAAATCAACGATTGAACATGTGACGAGTGAATATAGACGTAATTTAGCTGGGAAAAAGTGTTTGCTTGTTTTAGATGATATATGGACTGAAAATGCGTCAGAGTGGAATAAGTTGAGAGAAATTTTGATGATAAGTGGAAGCGGGAGTAGGATTCTCGCAACTACAAGGTCTAAGGAGACTGCAAGAATCATAGGGATTGGAACTCATACGAATATGGTTGAGTTAGAAGGACTTTCTAAAGAGAATTCATGGCGTTTATTTGAGATGGTAGCATTTGAAGAGGGATCATCAATACCCTCGAATTTTGTTGAGATCGGTAAAAGGATAGTAGAGAAATGTACCAATCTTCCCCTAGCTATAAAGGTTTTAGGTACCCTTCTATATGATCAACCCATAGATAAATGGCATGCATTTGAAACCAATGGGTTTGCTGGAATTTGTAGAAGCGATAATGAAGTTATGTCTATATTGAAGTTTAGCTATGATAATCTCGAGCCCTCTGTAAAAAGTTGTTTTGCGTATTGTGCATTATTTCCCAAGGACTTTGTTATAAACAAGGAGATGATGCTGAACCTTTGGGAGGCTCAAGGATACATTGTCCCATTTGATGAAGGCCAAAGTATTGAAAATGCCGCTGAAGAACACTTTTCAATTTTGGCTAAAAGATGTTTCTTCAAAGATGTCATGAAGAATGAATATGGTGAAGTGGAGTCATTTAAAATCCATGACCTAATGTATGATCTTGCTCAAAAAGTATCGGGAAATGAGATGTGTATAGTGAATTCTAATACACACAAGTTGGAGAATGGTGTTCGTCATGTTTTTCCTGCTACTAACAACCTTCAAGGCATCCATATCCCTGAGAGTAAGATCCGTTCGTTTCTATGGTTTGAGAACACAGAGACGGGCTGTGAACGTGATACGGTAAATCAGGTGGAAAATTTAGCCAAGAGTTGGGTGTGCTTAAGGGCATTGGCCTTGAAGTGCCTACCAATTTTGCCTGATACAATTGGTAACTTGTTACATTTAAGATATCTCAATCTCGCCAACACTTCAATCCAAAACCTTCCAAACTCTATAGTAAGATTATATAATTTGCAGACTCTGAATTTAAATAGTTGCGAGAAACTGAAAGAATGGCCGCAGAATTTCAGCAAATTGGTGAATCTCAGGCACCTGTACATAGATAACTGCAAAAAGTTAAAGTACATGCCTGTTGATATGAGTAAAATGAGTCGTCTCCGTGTGCTAACCAGGTTCGTGGTGAAGGATGAAAGTGTAAAAGGGATGCAGCGTGTTGGGCAGCTGAAAGACCTAAAAGCCCTTGCGATGAACCTAACAGGTCGCATATCTATCATCGTCCGAGAGAATTTCAGAAGTGAGGAGGTGTATGATTGGGAAGGGAGTTGTATGGAAGACGCTGAGCATCTAAATGATATGGAGTTGCATTTCTGTGGTCGTATTCATCTTTCACTGTCTTTGTTTTTTAAACTGAATGAGGAGATGTGGGCTACGGAGGAAGCTGTGATGGAAAAGCTCAGGCCGCATCCAAATCTTAAGAAGTTTGAGCTGAAATGGTACTCAGGCGATAAAATAGGAAGTTGGGGAACATCAAAGGATAATTGGGCCACCTGTCTTCCTAATCTTGTCCATATAGTGCTTCGGCATTGTGATAGGCTGAAACAACTCCCATTACTTAGCAAACTACTGCATTTGAAACATCTTCATCTCTATGAATTACCGGAATTGAAGTACATGGAAGTGGAGGTAAAAAGTAAGGACGGTTCAGAATCATCGGGTTCAATTGATTCAGAAATCGAATTTTTCCCTTCCCTTGAATCTCTTGAGCTTGATACCCTTCGGAACCTGACAGGATGGTGGAGACATGATAGCAGGAAGATGCATTGCCAGCCCACTTTTCCTCGTCTATCTCAACTCACTATCAAACATTGTAATGAATTGACATCATTCCCACCCTGTCCAAGCCTCCGAGAACTACAGCTGAAGGATGTAGATAAAGCACTGAGGGACTCACTTTCCAACTTTCTTCTGACTTGACATCATTCCCACCCTGTCCAAGCCTCCGAGAAGTCGAGAACTATATTTGAAGGAGGGAGATGAATCACTGGGGTTAATAATAACAGATAAACCTGATTGTTGTAAACTTCTTCTTTCATTTGCAGATCACCCTTGGCATTTATTTCGAACGGACTTTCTTGGTCAAGTGTAACATGATTGACATGGAAGGATATTATGGCTCTAATACAGGTTATGAAGGCTTTGCTTTTAGCTGGAGGAGAAGTTTTATGCAATGTTTGAGATGCTTGTTGTTTTTTTTCCTTTTTTTTTTGGTGTGTGTGTGTTCCAGTTGGTCTTGCTTAATCGCGTGTGAGAACCGTATTCAATTAAGACAGACTGAGTTGGTGTTTTTGATATATTTGATGTAATACTGTGTGAATTTTGTACAGCTTATGGAACATCAACTTTAATAATTACTGTATATAAGCAGTTTACTTCATGGATATGCTTTTTTACAACACTATGAATACGCAAGGGTGAATGTTATAGAGGGTGGCCAATTTATTTTGTAATGGAGGTTACTCAAATGTTGTGGACTTCAGTTTGTGGGTGTAAGCATCAAAATTAAATTTGTTTTACCAAAACAAAATTACCTGTTACGACGAATACTGTTTTTATCAGGAAGCCATTGATTGGTAACCAGTTTTGATGGTTTTCTAAGCTGTTGAACATTGTGTCTAAGGCAGATGAGTCAAAGAACTTTGGCGACAGCACCTGCCTTACTGGAAAGCCTTATCGGTAACCAGTTTAAGATAATTAAGTACGTTTGTCGGGAACACTATCTTATGTGAGAACTGGCTTACTGTAAAAGCATATTGTACTTATACATGTTAATGGTATTGCGGTATTTATGAGAGCTTTGATTTTAAGCAATAATGCGAAGTTCTAATGTTAAGAATATTGATAACACAATATTCTACTCGTTTTTTATCCCATAATTCGTCTCTTATTTAGTCTAATTTATTACCCAACTTGCACTTATTTAATCATTTCGAAATAAAATAGACAATTAGTTGTTTTACATTAATAATGTAGATTTATGTTATTTGTCGGAATTTTGGGTACTGCTCTTGTCTTTTCATTTTATAKGTACCRTGTCCGAGTAATAAAAGCGAACAAGACGGACTGAAGAAAGACAAAAAGAAATGAGCCAAATAAAGACACCAATCTACCATGCTACTGTTTTCATTTCAATCTCTCGGAAAAACTAATGCATTGGGCTACTTTGTTGGGCCAAGTTGCATGACACTTGGGAGACAAAACACAAAATGGGCTGGCACTTGGAGACAAGAAAATGAGAAAGGCCTTCATTTGGTATGGGAGCCGACAGAGCAGAGTGAGAGGAGAGCTTTCATTTTATTTTATTTTGTTCTTGGAAGGAGACAAGCAGTAGGTTAGAGAGGAGGGCTTTTCATATTTTTGTTGTTTCGCTGGCCACAAGCAGAGTAGACAGGCGAGAGTAACAGTAGGAGTAGATAGTATTAGTTTAATACACCCAAAAATTCCGTCTTTTTTTCCTTGTTCTTAGTATAGATCTAGTATATCTCTAATTCAACAATATTTGTATCAACTATCAAGATTTCACTTCTCATTTCCATTTAATTACAAGTTGGGTATAATTTCTTCTCTCCCTTTTGCTTATTGTTATTTAGTTTATTGTTATGTTTTCAATTAGTTTAATCACTTTAACGAGTCAAAGTTTTAGTCTTTATCATGTTTAGTGTTATTTATTGTTGTGTAGTCATTAGATTAGTTAAAGTTTTAATTTTTATCACTTTATTTTGTGTAATACCATGCTTAGAGTAGTTATTAATGTGTTTAGTGTTAGATTAGTAATGATTAGTGAGTAGTTAATTTAGTTTAGTTATTTAGCTTAATTTCCATCTTATTCTTGATTTGTGTAGCTAACTTGTAATTTGAGATAAACTAGTACTCGACCTTGATCTCCTTGTGGTTCGACCTCGACTACCCTACTACACTCTACTACACTAGTTGAGTAAATTTTTTGATTGGGGGAGTGCGACAAACCCCACTATCAAATATAGCCAAACTAATGGAATTCGACAAAATACAAGAAGTTGAGAAATACATAGACTTGTTAGTCCCCGTTTGTCGCTATGGTACTTTTTATGGGTCTCCCTTTGCTTTGAGTCTTTCTGGCTGTTTGCGGTGTTTAGGGTTGGTCTGTCAAGTTTCTGAAGTTGGGTTTTGGTGTTGTTTTGGTGGTGGTCGTTGCTAGTGGTTGGTTGGTCGTGTGAGCGAGCGATTTTCTGGGTGATGGGTGTGAATTTGGGCGTGGCGTTTTTCTCTGGTCTCGGTTTCATGGTGCTGGTGCTTATCACAGGTCATGGTTCAGTTTGGGTTGGGATTGTTTAGGCTAGAGGGTGGTGATGATGGGGTTGGTTGTGGTGGTCTCCGACATTAGTACAATGTTCGTTTGGTCTCTGCTCCTGTCTTGTTGTGTTTATACTAATAAAAACATTTTATTGGTTAAGGGTGTCATGTCCCTAATCAATGTGGTGATAGCTCATAGTGTCGTGTTTCTGTTGTTAATCGCAATGGTAACTTTACATCTGGTCTATGTTGTATTCGTCTAGCCTTGTGAGATGGCGTTGGTTCGGGAGTTGATCGGAGTGACTTCTTTTTTTGCTTTTTTTCTACTATCTTAGCTCCCTTGGCTATGAGATTCTTGTTAGCAGGGAACGTGTTGTAAGACGTAAGAGATTCCTCTCCATTGGAGGCCGCCAATCATGGACGGCATTCCTCATTTCTTCGTCCATGTGGCGTAAGTGCATCTTGCTCTTTCTTGGCGGTCCGGAAGACTCATTTGTTCTCGGAAGCAGTGAGGCTTGTAGAGAAAAGAGAAGATGAAGTTCGTATTCAGCAGTTCGTTCGCCGCCAACACTCTTTTCCTTACCGATGTATTTGTTGTGTTGCTTTTGTATACTGTTTAATTAAATTAAGTACATTTGACCAAATGAGTCAAATACCGTCTATGATTACATAAAGTAAACCAAATTGACGTTTGAAGGAGAGATTCATTGAACATTCGTTTTCAAAAATTAGTAACTAATGACTGAGAGATTCCTTTTCAAATCGAGTATTTAGTACTGGCGGAGTATATTACGGTTAGAGGCGTCTTCGGACAAGGTTCAGCCCGGACCCGGGCTGACTCGGGGGCGGGCCGGACTCACCTGGTTAGACCTTGAAGCGGCCAGGGGGAGGGTTGGGCTTGGCCGGGCTAGGTGTATGTTTGACCCTGGTCACGCCCGTGATGGGTGGAGGGCGGGCTCAGGGGCGCCGGGTTGACGGGCCTATGTAATATTTTTATACTAAATAGTCGAGCCAAGGGCGGGTCGAGTTTGGGTTTCATGACCCAGGCTAGGCTGGGAGGGGAGGCGGGATGGGCGAGTCTGGCATGGCTTGGTTGTGTGCAGAAAGGGCCCAAATGGCGGGCCGGATCGGTCGGTGCTGTTAGCCACCTCTGTAACTTACTAGTGATATTTAGACACTGTATGCTCTTTTTAAACCGGATGACTAAACTAAACCCCTATACAAAAATAAACGGAATCGTTACTAAACAAAAAAAAAATTGAATCGTGACTGAACTTAACTGAATCAAACTGAAAATAAGTCTAGAAAAACATAACCTTAAACTCAATTCACATTCCTTTTAAGTTTCAACTTACGGATGAGTGACGACATTGTCGTATGGAATAGTTCGTGCTACGAAAAATGCTACACATACACGAGGTGTATGGAAAAGCCATAGAGTTGCTTTCACGTGTCATTCAGTTGTTGGTTTTTCCTTTTAGCTTGTAGGACATGATGCTTAGCTTTGTGACTTGGTGTCACTCGGATTTGGAACTCAACTATGTTAATTAGTAACTTGTAATAACTTGGATTCRGATTTGAGGTATTGTTGTATAAAATGTGACGTTGTTGTCCATCTTGTGTCCATGCTGCCGGGATGTACATTTTAATTGCAGGTTTAATTTATAGGAATTTGGCTCAAGTAAAATGGAAAGCGTCATGAAAATTCATTGGCGACGGAAAATTATTTTTTGGCGGACCGAAATCCGTCGCTAATCCTCTGTCTCTAGTTTTTAACATGCGATTGAATGGATCCGTCGCCAAAATGGCGACCGAATTTCCAAAATTGCAACTGCTACTCCGTCGCTAATCCCTGTTTCAATTTTTCCACTGGCGACAAAGTGGTGACTGCTACTACACCCGTCGCCATTTTGGCGACTGAAAATGCCGTCGCCAACCTTGCCATGTCTATCGCCATTTTGGTGACTTAAGTTACCGTCGCCCACTTTGGCGACCGAGTTTCGTCACCCGAGTCAATTTAGGCGACTAAGCCTTACGACTACATTTGAGCGACTGTTTTCGGTCGCCATTTGGCTTTTAACGACCAAAATCCGTCGCTTGTTTTGGTCGCCCGAGAACAGAAATCTTGTAGTGCATTTATATTGATTTTATGCTAAAGGTACAATGAGTCCATGAATATAGGTTAGAAGTACAATTACTAGATATTATATGTGCATTTTGTTTTAACTCAAGTCTTAACAAAGATATATATAAAAAATATACTAAGATGACAACAAAATAGATATCTCACAATCGTAATAATATAGGCAATCAAACCAAGAGGTTGTGGGTAATTGGGTATGTCTCCTCATCAATAGTGATGCCTTTTTTGAGGTCGAGATGAAAAGAGTATTATTCAACCATGATGGAAGCCGCGTTTTTTATTCAACCATGATGGCTTTGTAAAGAGGAAATTGCTCAGTGCCTTACCTTTTCAAACACTACTGCTTCCTAGAAATTCACTCCTATTAATATACACATATCACTATTCTAATGCAACTTACTGCATTCGATACATTCATTAACTTGTGATCCGGCTAAATCTCCAAAACTGGTCTTACTCCTGTTTGTTTTTCTTTCATTTTTTTTTTCACAAAAGTACATTCAAGTTTCTCTGTAAATGGCGGACTTTGGAACGGTGCTCAGTGTCGCCCAAACACTTTTCGCGGCACAAGAATGTTCGGTCTTGAAAAGGGTTTTTTCGGCGATTGATTACAAGTCTGATCTCCAAGGTTTGAAGAAAAGTGTCAAAACAGTCAATAGTATGCTTCTTGATGTGGGAAACAACACCGAATTCTCTGAAACTGAATCAGACTACATTCAGAACTTCAAAGATGCTGTTTACGATGCTGATGATTTGTTTGACGAGTTCCTCACTTTGGCTGAGCTCAAGCATCAACGGAAATATGCTAAACTCTCAGAAAAGGTAAACACATTCTTTTCATCTAGGAATCCACTCGTAGTTGCGTACTCAATGTCTCGAGATATTAAGAAAATCAGAAGGAAGTTGAATAACATTGCTGATGATCGTGCTAAATTCGGGTTTAGAATCGAAACACAACCTCATATAAGGAGAATGGAGGAAACCCACTCTCTTGTATATACACACGATGTCGTTGGGAGAGAGGATGACGTTAGTAATGTTATAAACAGTTTGCTCGATCCGACAAAAGATCTTAGTTTCCTTACTATAGTGGGTGTTGGGGGTTTGGGCAAAACCACTCTTGCTAAACTTGTTTTTTGTGATCAGAGGATTCAACATCAATTTGATGTCGGATTGTGGGCTTGTGTCTCTGATCAAGATGGAGGGCCTCTTAATTATAAAGAAATTCTGTTGAAAATACTAGAATCAGTTCAATGTAAGCATCATAGTAGCTCATCTATTCAGTATCTGCAAGGTGAACTTCAGCGTTGGGTCGGAGGGAAAAAGTTTTTGCTTGTCTTAGATGATATATGGACCGAGAGTTCGTTAGAATGGCAAAATTTAAGAAATTTTTTGATGATTGGCGGAAGAGGAAGTAGAATTATAGCAACTACACGGTCAAGGGAGACCGCGAGTATCATAGGGGATGATACTCATGAGTTAGAAGGACTGTCTAAAGAGAATTCATGGCGGTTATTCAAGATAACCGCTTTTAGAGAAGACTCGCAACCCTCTGATGAGTTAGTTGAGATTGGAGAGAGGATAGTTGACAAATGTTCTAATGTTCCGCTTGCTATAAAAGTAGTAGGTAGTCTTCTATACCATAAGCCTATAGATAAATGGCGATTATTTGAAGCGAGTGGTTTAGCCGGAATATCAAATGGTTTGAATGAAATCATGTCTATATTGAAATATAGCTATGATCATCTTGAGCCCTCCTTAAAAAGTTGTTTCGCTTATTGTGCGCTATTTCCTAAAGGTTATGTAATTAACAAGGATATGTTGTTGAACCTTTGGGAAGCACAAGGTTACGTTGTTCCGTTTAACAGAGGTCAAAGTATTGAAAATGCTTGTGAAGAACATTTTTCAATTTTGTTGCAAAGATGTTTCTTCGAAGATGTTAAGAAGGACGAGTTTGGTGATGTGGAGTCATTTAAAATGCACGACCTTATGCACGATCTAGCTCAAATAGTATCAGGGAATGAAACTCGTGTAATACTGGATTCTAGTGTGCCGAATGTGGATTCCAGTATTCGTCACCTATTTGATGCTAGATACAAAGTTAATGACGCCATTTTCATTAAGAGTAAGATTCGTTCATATCTACTACTCGAAGTACACGAGGTTGGTGGTAATGAACCGTTTCCCTTGGGTGAAATAATCAACAATTTTACGTGCTTAAGGGCATTGGCCTTGAATCACTTAAACGTTCCGGTTTTGCCTGATACGATTAGTAATTTGTTACATTTGAGATATCTAAATATCGCTAACAATGACCACATCAGAGAACTCCCTAATTCAATCGCAAAGCTGCATAATCTGCGAATTCTGAATTTGAGTAATTGCCGTGAGCTATGGAAATGGCCAAAAGATTTCAACAAGTTGGTGAATCTCACGCACCTGCATATCAATCACTGCAATAGTTTGATGGACATGCCTGCGGGTATGGGTAAGTTGAGTCGTCTGCGTGTGCTGACGGACTTTATGGTGTGGGATGATAGGATGAAACACGTAGGCCAGTTGGAAGACCTAAAAGCTCTTGTTGTGAACCTGCAGGGTCAGATAGTTATTCACTTTTATGATTGTTACTCAAAAGTAAAAGGATACAACAGCGAAGGGAGTTGTTTGAAGGGAGGTGAATATCTCAAAAAGATCAAGTTGAGCTTTTCCGAATTTTGTGACGAACAAAATGAGAAGGATAGAAGAATAAGAGACGAAATCTTGATGGAGAAGTTGCAGCCACATACTGGTCTCAAAAAGTTCGAGATGGAGTTCTACAAAGGTGACACGATAAGTGGGTGGGGAAGAGCACAAGATAACTGGGCTATCCTTCTTCCCAATCTTGTCTATATCGAGCTTAGAGATTGCACGCAGTTGCAACAGCTTCCATTGCTTAGTAAACTGTTGTATCTAAAATCTCTACATCTCAATGGATTGGGAAAACTGGAATACGTGGAAGACGACATAAAATCAGAACACGTGGCTGAGGACGTAACAAACAGCAGTAGCAGCCATTGGGGATTATCAGGGTACAGAGAATGTGATTGCACTTTCTTCCCCTCCCTTGAATCTCTTGAGATCCGCGGACTCGATAAGTTGAAAGGATGGTTCAAATCAGGGAGCAGTAGCAACATTCATAACAAAACTGTTTTTCGTCGTCTTACTCAACTCAGCATCATCAAGTGCCCTGACCTGTCATCATTTCTGCCTTGTCCAAACCTCGAAATACTCAATTTAGAAGCAAATAATGAAGCTCTGAGGATTATTTCGGGCGATTTTCATACAGCTCCTTCATCTAATAATGCAGGCAGATTGGGTTTGATGGCACAAACAGACTGTGTAGATCATCTCATATCACTGGCCCCCCAGCTTCTCTCCAGCCTCTACACAAGTAATAATTCTAAGATGCGGCACTTACGGGAAGCTGAAGAGGTTTTCCGGAACTGTTCTTCATCCCTATACAACCTTGAAATTCAGCGGTACGACAGCCTTACGAGTCTCGAAGGGTTAGAGCATCTGACTGCTTTGCAATCACTCACTCTTGAAGGTTGCAAGGAGCTCACGTTTGAAGGGATGGGGCATAATGACACCAACGGCATGCCTTGGATAGGCCTTCAGTACAACCTCCGTTCGTTGAAACTCGATTTTCTAAAAAACGTCCAAAATCTCCCCGACGGAATGATGTATCTGACCTCCCTCCAACACCTCCACATCAGGGATTGTAAAAATTTGAACAGCTTGCCTGAGTGGGTTAACTGCTTCCAGTCCCTCCGATCCCTCCACATTGCATCTTGTTGTGCCCTTGAATCTCTTCCCCAAGCAATGACCAAACTCACATCCCTCGAACACCTCAATATATACGGATGTCCACGTCTCAAACCAAGATGCCAACCAGGGGGACAGGATTGGCCTAAAATTCAACATATCCCACACATTGGTATCCCGTAAACCCCGTTCACCTCATTTTCACCTTTATATTTTGTAGTAAACTCAACTTGTTATGTTGTGTGAGTTCATTATTTTTCCTTTTTTTTTTTTTATTGTATTCTTGTGACGATTGTATTCTTCTGACGAAAATCTAGGAACACAAATATTAACATCAGAAATTTGCATTGTTGCTTGACATGAATCTCAGAAATGGAAATACATCATGCTTTTACTGTAAGACACTGCTCATAGGATTAGAAATCTTGTGTTCTCAACAAACGTAATTAGTTTCCTTAAACTGGTTACCGATGAGGCTTCCTAGCAAGGCAGGTGCTGTCGCTGAAGAAGTCTTTTGACTACTAATCCACGGTAAAATTGGATGAAAGTTAGTAGCTACATCAAAGTTTTGGTATTCTATTCTCCATCCTCCATGTGGTATTAGATTCGTTGCCTCCTTCCAAATTAATTATCTCCACAAGTTCCTGAGTAACGAATTGCTTATTCATATTTGTTGCATCGTCCACAATGTGTGGGGTTGTAGTGGTATATGGTGTGGTCGCCTGGTCGGGGTGGGTGCGAGCTCAGAGCTGGCTCGGTTTTTATCAGAAAAAATGAATTTACGGGGGTATAATCCAAGCTAAGGAGTTGATGAGTGTTAAATTGATAGCCTTACCCTTTTAGTTGACCAAATTGTTCTTAAAGCTTCTTTTGCTGATTCTAACTCGCCTTATATTTTAGTTTTCGAAGATTAAGGGATCCGGTTCAAGTGTCCCCTCGTTCCGCCGCTATTTTTTATGATAGTTATATGACCGGAAACTGATTATTACGGTAAATAATTGTACAAAACACGAAAGATCACTTGCCATATTGTCTTGAAAGAGAATCATTATAATTTTCTCTGATAAAACTTGACTTGGTAGAATGGTTGGTGATCTGACTTGGTGTATTAGGAAGATATTCCTTATTATTAGGAAATTATTGTTAGTCATATTATATTGTTAGCAATTCCGATATACTTGCCTCATTACGAGATTACGATATCTTTGTAATTGTTATTTAAGCCGTGTTAGGCTTCAGTAATACACATCCTTTTGCCTCACACACTCTTAACATGGTATCAGGCCAAACAAAAATTTCTCAAACCCTAACCCTAAAACAGATCTAACCACGAAAATCATTAAAATTTCAACCATGCCCGGAGATAATAACTCCACGGGTACAAAACTTGACTCCTCCAGTCCCTATTTCCTAGGATCTCATGATGTTCCTAGTGCAAAAATATCGAATGTTATGTTAACTCGTTAAAATTATCAAGACTGGCAAAAATCGATGCGTATGTCGTTAAAATYGCGACGTAAATTCGGATTTGTTGATGGTAGCCTAGCCAAACCTACTGACCCAGTCATTCTTGACAACTGGGAAGTCGTCCATTGCACACTTGTGCAATGGATTCGGAATATGATCGATCCGACGCTCTTACCAACCATACCGTATGGCGAGGATGCGTCCGTTCTTTGGGCCGATTTGAAGGCTCGTTTTTCAGTAGTTGATGGTTCCTTAATTCATAGCCTCAAAACTCAACTCAAAAATTGTGTCCAGACTAAAGGTATGGATGTTACTACTTATTTTGGAAATTTACAATCGTTATGGGATGCGTTAATTGTTCATGAGCCGCCATTTGCGTGCAAATGCGGCCATTGTAAATGCGACATTGGAAGGGATGCCGTGAAGCGTTTAGACAATGAGCGCCTTCACCAATTTTTCATGGGATTAGATAACACTCTCTATGGTAATATCCGTTCCCAACAATTTCAACTCGACCCTTTGCCAAGTCTTAGTCGCGCTTATCATGTTGTTCTGCAAGAAGAGCGTTTACGGACAGAAACTACGCCTTCAGATACTAGTGATGTTGCTGCCTTCGTTGACTCTGCCTCTCGCCCCTCTACGGATTGGCGTGCTCAGCGAGAGAAGGAGCGGGGTGAGCGGCACCAGAAATTGATMTGTTCTCACTGTGAGACTCGTGGACATGAGATTGCTAATTGTTTCTTTAAGAATAATCGCTTTCCTGAGTGGTGGGGAGACAGGCCACGTACTCTGGCCGAGTACCGTCGCTACAGGTTGGCTGCTGCAGGTGGGTCACGTGGTGGTAATGGCTCGGGCTCTGGAGCAGCAGGTGGCTCGGGTTCGGGGTCTGGTCGCGACAAGGACGCAACAGTTCATGCTAATGCTGTGATGGGTCCTACGGCGCATTCCCTTCTTAACTCCGAGCGACTAAGCGGTATGTGTAATTRGATTCTTGACACCGGAGCTTCCAATCATGTGACGGGTAATCTGTCATGCTTGGAAGACACCACAAATATCAGTGGCAGGCCTGTTTGTTTACCAAATGGACAGCAAGTCGTAGCCACCATGACCGGATCAGTTTATATTAATGAGTTTCTTACTCTTCATGATGTGCTTTATATACCGAGTTTAAAATGCAATTTGATATCCATTTCGCAGCTCACATCGGATACTAATCTTTGTTTTGAATTTTCTAAATCATCTTGTCTTATTCAGGACCGTTCCTTGAGGACGACGATTGGAGCCRGTGAGCTACGGGATGGACTGTTTTGGATTTGCGCGGGGACAAGGACTACGGTGGTGAATAATGTGTCGCAGCAAGGTACTTTTGATCTTTGGCACCGGCGTCTCGGTCATCCGTCTGATAAAATAGTGAAGACTATTCCTCAACTTAGTAGTTTAAATTGCAATAAGGACTTGATTTGTGATATTTGTCATTATGCGAAACAACATCGACACAGTTTTATTAATAATAATAAGCATGCTTCGGATTTATTTGAATTAATCCATTGTGATTTATGGGGGTCTTATCGTGTTCCTTCGTCATGTGGCGCACGATATTTTTTTACCATTGTTGATTCACGAGCCACATGGGTTTATTTGCTACTCGATAAGACGGAAGTCACTGACATGTTTATGAGCTTTATTAATATGGTTGCCAATCAATTTTCAAAAACCATCAAAACCATTCGCAGTGACAATGGGACAGAATTTCGGTGTATGGCCGGGTATTTTTTTAAGAACGGGATTAAATTTGAGACATCTTGTGTTGTCACGCCTCAACAAAATGGGCGTGTCGAACGCAAACATAGGCATTGATGTGTGATTATTTCGTAGTAATTTACTGCTTTTTTCATGCCTTATCACATGTCGTTTCCGCTCCTTAGAGCGATTTTTATTACTAATTACTTCCCTTTAGTCCATTTGGCTTTAAACAATGTCTTGTAGGTGAAACAAGATAAAACGAAACGGAATATATGCATATTGGAGCCATTTTGGATAGAGCAAGGACTTAGGTGCGGAATCCTATCTTGGAAGTGGTCTCGTCTCACTTGAAGGCCCTTTGGGTGAGCTCCCAAGACTTCTTGGTCCTTAAAGAGGAGTTATGAAGTAATTGGAGTCGTCCCTATGGCCATCCCACCGGGACAGGGACCGGTATGGGAGAAGAGAAACAAGAAGCAAGTGCTGGACTTCATCCCCCACCGGGACAAGCCATCCCTCACCGGGACAGACTCCGTACCGGCCGGGACAGATCCATCCCTCATAGGGA